>JANAVB010034457.1:0-48936 GCA_029216955.1 Iris pallida | reverse complement strand
ATTTGGTCTTAGGCTTCATATATTGAACCCGAGGTTGGGTCGGGCTTGGACTCGGACTAGGCTTATGATTCATCGGGTTGGGCTTGGGTTGACCTCAAATCCGACCCAACCCGTCCGAGTTGCACCTCTAATTTTGTATAAAACTTATCAGATTTAGCTTATAATTAGACTTTGGATATTGAGTTTGTTCGTTTTAGACTTTAAATTTTTTTAGTGATACATTTTAGTGACGAACAGTCGTCATTAAAAGACTTATTTTACAATATAAGTCTAAATATTCAGCTGTCTAAATATATAAGGGTTTAACTACAAGCCATCAGTCTCTTAAGGTCATGAACAAGCCTAGTGTCTCAATCACAAGCAAGCAAGTAAATGTTACAAGATGTAAGATCATCAAATATACAATAGTAAGGCGTCCCAAACATTACATATTCAGCTGATCATGAAGCTAGTCGTTACAAAATGTGAGGACTAGCAAGAGTTTCAATCAATACATGATCAACCCTAGGATTTGTCAATCATGTTACAGCCCGTAGGCAGACAGTAATAAAGTACAACCGAGCTAACACGTGCTCGTCGGCTAAACGCTCAAAAGACTAATTTTACAATAAAGTGGGAGAGCCAAAATAAACACACTCGTTGCCAGGGTTCCTTCTAGTGGTCACCATCTGGCTGAAAAGTCGGTAGATCCTCTGGAGTTGCTCCGGTATCTGGCCATACAAAACCAGCTGGGTCAGATCCCAGAAAGAGCAAGTGCCACAAGGAGGCTTCACTTAGAAACTAAAACCAGCAATTAGCACAAGAATATAATTACATAATAAAAGACAGTAATTAAGGAAAAGCATGACAGGTGATATACGATGAGATAACCACGGGACTATTCAGATAACCAGGTTACAACCCGTAAACCAAATAAGGACCGGGGTTGTAACCCTTCGTCTGAACGGAACTTGGTTTCCCACCATTTATCGGCAAGATATAATAAGAAATCAGGACATGTAACAATCTTATACAGGGTCAAGACAAGACTAGACTGATTATTCCTCATCCAACAATCACGGCCAAGCAATAAGTACAGCTTGATACTTTAACTAACTAGGGTTATCACAGGCCTAGTTACTAGCAAGATGCAGTGAGATTGTTCCGCAGCCACAAGCCCTGCAGACCATCCAGGTTATCCAGGCGACTTGGATTCATTAAGCAGTTATCAAGAATTGTTAGGTGTGCCTCACATGACAGTGGGCGGAAAATGTGCCCTACTCGGCGGCAGGTTACAAGTCCAACAATGGTGGCCGGGATAACGGGATCGCCTGTAACTGAAAAAATCTCTCATGACTACTGTATTATTCTAGTTATTAGCCTTAACCATTTTCAGTAGGTACCCCTGACCGTGGTACTCAGGGGTCCCCATCCTAGACATGATGCAAGACAATACTGGTTCATTTGTACAAGCACAATCGTCCACGGTGTTCGAGGTCATTCATTCTTGTCATGTTAAGCTAGCCGTCGCAACAGCATATCTAGATATATGTAACGTCCCAGAACCAGAAAACTGGAGAGCGGGGGTATACATAGCCAGCTACGTATAATGAAATAAAATCCATCCCACTATACGGTCACGACTGTCTAGATACATGAGGGTTTAACCAAATATACAATAGTAAGGTCAATAACAAGCCTAATTGTCTCAATCTCAAGCAAGCAAGTAAGTTACAAGATGTAAGATCACCAAATATACAATAGTAAGGCGTCCCAAACATTACATATCCAGCTGATCATGAAGCTAGTCGTTACAAAATGTGAGGACTAGCAAGAGTTTAGTTATACATGATCAACCCTAGGATTTGTCAATCATGCTACAGCCCGTGGGCAGACAATAATAAGGTATGCAATACGAGCTAACAAGTGCTCGCCGGCTAAACGCCTCAAAAAAAAATTTTACAATAGAGTGGGAGAGCAAAAATAAACTCACTCGTTGTCCTGGTCACGCCTGATGGTCACCATCGGGCTGGAAGGTCGGTAGATCCTCTGAGGTAGCTCCGAAATCTGGCCACACAAAACCAGCTGGGTCAGATCCCAGAAAGAGCAAGTACCACAAAGGAAGCTTCACTTAAGAACTAAAACCAGCACATCAGAAAATGATATTAAAGCAATTAAAGAACTTGAAGTAAAAGATTAACAACCATCAAAATGGAGCACGAGGGAACCATTCAAGTAGCCGGGTCACAACCTTAAACCAAATAAGGACCGGGGTTGTAACTCTTCACTTGAATAGAACTCCGCCTCCAACTCCTGTTGATAAGGTAAAACTTTATAAGCATGACGTGGGGTGCCATAATACAATAAACGAAGAGAGGACTTAGAACTGCTCCGGGAGCCAGGTTACAACCCTTAAACCAAATAAGGACCGGGGTTGTAACCCTTCGCCTGAACCGAACTTAGCCTCTGATCTTTATTGTTAAGAGTGACAATCATGCGATCAAGCTTGCAATAATCGAGCACTGAAACCACACCATACAATCGATCCCGGCCAATCAGTGACTACGGCTTTCTACATTAGCTAACTAAATTGCCACAACATGCAGTGAGATATTCCTCCAGCCACAAGCCCTGCAGCTAATCCAGGTTATCCAGGTGACTTGGGTTCATTATACAGTGCATCGTTCTTTTCCACATATCAGTAAATTTTAGACTGGTGCCCTACTCGTCGGCAGGCTGCAAGTCCCACAATGGTGGTCGGGATAACGGGATCGCCTGTAGCTGGAGAAATCTCTCATGACTATTGAATTATTCTAGTTATTAACCTTAGCCATTTACAGTAGGTACCCCTGATCGTGGTACTCAGGGATCCCTGTCCTAAGCATGATGCAAACACTACTGGTTCAATTGTACAAACACAATCACCCACGGTGTCTAGGCCATCCAATCTTGTCATGTCATACTCACTATCAGGAGTGCGCCACATCGGGCCACTATCATATCATGTCAAAAGTGCACCACAACGGGTCACCATCGTGTCAGGAAATAATAAATTTAGCACAAGTACACATTTAGTACTTGAATATTAGAAGGGGCAAGGGCTGCGGGGGACTCATGCGGCTTGAGCAAAATCTATAAACATGCATGCTAGCAGGCAAATGTATAATGCATTAATGTAATGCATTAATAATGCATTAATACATTAAATACATTATTAATATATTTTAATATACAAAATATATAATATGCCTTATATTAATATACGCTAAATAATATATTAATATATATTAATGTATGCTTGCATGCATTAAAATATTGCATTAATATGCATGCGGCTGAGGGGAGCCATATGCGGCTGGCTTAAGAATTGCTAAAAGAAGAAGAAAATGCATTACATGCATTAAATGCATTCTTAAGCTTGGGTTTAAATGCATTGAATGTATAAAAGGGGACTTAAATGCATAAAATGCATTAATAATCCATACCTATGCGGCTAGTGGATTACATGCTTGGGTTTTAATGCATTGAATGCATTAAGGGCCTTGTAGAAGCATGGAAAATATTAAAGAAAATGACCCATGCGGCCAAGGAACCCCATGCGGCTCAGAAAGCCCATGCGGCTCAGAGAGTCATGCGGCATAAGGGACTATGCGGCCCAAGACATCCCATGCGGCTCAGAAGACACGTGGCAGGATAATCCCCTCCTCTGCCCTCTCGTATTAATTGTTTTGACGGCTGAAACTCTGAAAAAGTGACAGCCCTGACACAAAAAGAAGTAATTATGACTCTGTCATAATGACAGATTTCTAGGGAAGAGAAAGAGATCTCTGACACAAATCCCCCGAGAGCCATAAAAATGTCACGTGGCCTTGCCACGTGGGCGTTCGTATGCGGCTCGAGCAAAGACTTCTCATGCGGTTCAGAATGAAGTCATCCTATGCGGCTCAGGCCGAGACAGCCTCATGCGGCTCGAGCAAAGACTTCTGATGCGGTTCAGAATGAAGCCGTCCTATGCGGCTCAGGCCGAGACAGTCTCATGCGGCTCAAGCAGAGGCCTTTCCATGCGGTTCAAGAAGACTATTTCCATGCGGCTCAGGCGGATGTATCCCTATACGGCTCGCAATGATCCCCTCCATGCGGTTCAAAGGCTCGAGGGAGGGCCACTACCCAGGTAGCCCTGACACGTGGCCCTAACCTTATGCGGCCCAATATCATATGCGGCTCAATCATCATGCGGTTCAGATCCCCCCAGTGGCTCCTAGGACACGTGTCCTAAGCCGATCAATTTCTCAGATTTATTGCAATCAAAGATTGGGTCAAATCCTAATAATCTGGGACACGTGGCAGGAGAAAAATCAAATTTATTCACAGATATCAGAAGATCATTATGAGGAAGATTTATTCCAATCAGCATTAATTGCTGATGAGATTTGGTGTAATCAACACTCAATGGTCCGGATTCGTCATAATCAAAAATGGATGGCCCAGATTGACCAATCCACAGGCCGCCGCCATCTCCAAGAGGCAATCATTGTAAACCCTAATGATGCTCCCACTATTATAAATAGCAAGGTGCCATTCCCTTGTGAAAGGAGAGACATACAGAGAGATACGCACACTCAGAGAGAGACGCACATAGGAGCACTTTTTGAGATCAGAGAGAGCACCAGAGTACTTGGAGAGAAGAGCAGAGAGAGAGCAAAGAGAGCATTTCTTCAACGCTGAGCAATCTTCTGGAGCCAAGGCTGTACACCGTTCGTCCAAGGAGTAAGGCAGAGTTGCCGTCGCTTTCCCGAGCCTCTATTGTCACCCTCCAGAATCTAAAATAAACAATTGTACTTAGATTGCTGCACCTAGGTTTTCGTCCCTAGGCTTTCTTTGTACAAGCGAGTTTGTATTGTGAGTCTAAGTTCAGTCCTCCCATAAAACTGTTCTGTACTTTTACAATCAATGGCAAACACGATGGCGACTCTGCTGGGGACAAACTTCTCCACGGCTGAGGAGTTGGTGACGCAATCGGATGCAGCCAAGCTTGGCTCCACGCAACAGAAGATGGTCGTCCGTTTCGACCAACAGGCATTCGAAGAGATGCTCTCTGAAGGAAGTACTGGCCCGATCCAAAACGAACCCGTACAAAGAAAGCTCGCTGCGAGTGGAGGCCGAAGTCATTCGCTCCTCCATAAGCTCTGGACGGGATACTCTCTGCTGCCCAAGACGGCGAGGGCGATTCTCATACGGCTCCACTTCAAGCCATGAAGAACTCTGCTGTTCCCAAGTCCGGCAAAGGAAAACACTACGATATTGGACTTGCAGGGGCAAAGAGTGACTCGGTGCGTCCCAAAAAGAAGCCGAACACTCCTGCCAACCACATGCAGGAGGCTTATGAGGGTGGATCCACCAGCCGCATGAAGAAAATCCATGCGGCCAGATCATCCAGCCGCATAAAGAAGGATCATGCGGCTGAGACTCCCAGCCGCATGAAGAAGGCCTATGCGGCTACGTCTGCCAACCGTATACAGACCACCGAAGACAGCCGTATGATGCCTACTCCACGTGGTTCCGTCTTCGACCGCCTCTATTATGGCCCTGATCTCTTGTGCTCCCAAGAAGACATGTCTGACTCTCTCCAGTATCACTTAGACTCTTCCTACTATGTGCCCTTACGCACTAGAGCGAAGAAGTCTAAGGCAGCGCGAGCCTGGCGAGTTCGATCCGCTGATCTACCCTCTGACCATCCGAGCGTCCCGCATACCGTTATGCGGGCCTCAGATGGGAAGTTGTACAGAACCACTCGAGTCCAGCCCCCGACGGCGGACGGACAGAGAGGTTCGCAAAAGTCTTCCAGAATTTCGGGAGCAGAGATGGTCGATCCCGTCCCATCTAACTTGCGTGAGGCTATCCTCCACAAACACAAGGAAAGAGAAGACACATCGGGGTACAAAAAGTCCTCTCACGGACGCCACTGCACTCAAGTCATCGTCAACTGCTGCTGCAACAGTACGACGGCACAAAAAGCCGGCAGTCCGTATTTCAAAGACTGCGACAGCCATCTTCAGAAGACGAGGCACTTCCCGTCGTATCTTGTAACTCTGCTCGAAAATTCCCCACTGATGGAAGGAGGAAGAAGACAAGTATTTCCAGCCAGAAAATCTCAACCACTGCGACCAAAAGACTGTCGTCTAAGCGGGTGCCCACCACCAGAGTTTTCCAAGGTACTCGCTCTAAGACGAAGTCTGCTACAGTAGGAGATTCGTCGTCCATAATGCAGGGGGTTGCTGAGGCTGGGGGTAGCACCCCTCCGAGCCTCCACAGCAACCCAATGTTCCAAGAAACGAGCCGGGGGAGACAACTCTCCCATCAGATGTAGCAAATCTCGACGTCCCCGAGGACATCCACAACTTCCAAGACGAGGCGAACTCGGAGATTAGGGGTACTGTTCCTTCTGAGTCTGAATCAGAAGGGAACATACCCACATACCCCGACGACTTCTCACTACAGGGGTACGATTCGGAGGGCGCTTCCTCGACCGCTCCGTCTACCTCTCCTCATGTAAAAACGTTATTCATGACAGACAACAACCAAGGTGGTTCCAGTGATCGCCAGCGCATCGACAGTCTCGAAGCCATATTGCTTGCTTTGGTCAAATCTGTAAACGAGATTAAAGTGGCCCTTCCAACTCTGCAAGGAGGGACACCTGGCCCAACCAACGGGTCTCGCGGTCAATACGGACTCGAATTCGGCAGCACCAAACCCGAGCAACAATCCTCCAGAAACAACGGCCCCCACCGCCGTGGACGAAGCCCGCGAAGTAAGAAGAGAGGTCCAAGAGCTCCGAGCCATGTTCCACGCCCAAGAGAATTCCCAAGACCTCAGAACACGGCAACCATACCCCGCTGCATAGAGGGATGGGCCATTCCCACCAAGATATAAGCCATTCAATATCAATCCCTATGATGGCAAGACCTCAGCAAGTCGGTACATCACTTACTTCGAGGTCACCACCGACCATTTGCCCCATGGCGATGCTATTCTCATACGATTATTCGTCGGGGCATTGGAAGGAGTCGTCTTCGACTGGTATCGCAATCTGCCGGACAACTGCATCCACTCCTTCGCCGGCTTCAAGCGCATGTTCTTGGAGAGATTCTACGAAGTAGGGCAGGACGTCACCATGTCCACCCTCATGGACGTCGTCCAAGGGGAGAAGGAGCTGACAAGGAACTATATTGAGCGGTTCCGCTAAACCGCCATGAAGCTGCCCTCCGGAAATCCCGATTCCTCCTTGATTGAAATTTGCCAAAAGAGACTGCTTCCAACGATCAGTCTCTGGATGGGCGAAAGTCAATTCAAGGATTGGAAGACGTTCATCATCAGCGCCACAAGCGCGGAAGAACGATTGAAAAAGGCTCGTCAATTGGGGTTGCACATCTCGGACGGAGAGAACAAGGGCAAACGACCTAACACCAACAACGACAATGGGGGTAATTCCTCCAACAATCGGGATAGCAAAGAAAAGCAGGCTATAGTGGCCGACACGGCACAAAAACCTGAGCCAAAGCCAGCAGACAAACAATAGCCGCAGATCACGTACTCCTTCGAAGACGGTCACGTCAAGCCCATCTTGGACATGCTCATACAAGGAGACAGAATCCAGCTTCCTCCACCAAGACGGGAACCGCGGCCGGCAGAGATGGAGAATCCAAAGTACTGCCATTATCATCGCTATGTCCATCATGCTACACACGACTGCTACCAGCTGAAACGGTACATCCAAAACCTTATCGATTTGAACGCTCTGGCTATCGATTTTGAAGAGGTAACCGTGGCAGCCAATATGGTGTCGGTACAATTCGGCAGCTTCCCTCTAACGGAAACTCAAGACGGGGTGGTCCCCATCCCTCTGGCGACAATGGAGATTGCTAATCTTCCACCTCCCCGAGATCAGGCTGCTGGTCTAGTGCCCCTCACCACATCACGAGGGGAGGTCATGTGGATCCATCCGGACTTAGTATCAGAAGTGACACGGTCCACACCATCTTCCACCTACAAGAAGAAAAGTAGAAAAGTCAGGAACTGCCACACAATCTCGGCAGACATCGAGGAAGCTATAGCCGTCGTCACGCGGTCTGGAGCGCAATCCCAACCTGTGGTTGACAATCCAGCTGAAAATCATCAACCCACTACAACTGATGCTCCGGGACCGGCTCAGCCTTCGACGACCGACAAGCCTAGGCCGAGGAAGACTCGCTTCGACAAATCCCTCTGAAAAGAGGCATCCCAAGGGCTAGAGAGGCCCTACAACTTTGACATCTTAGCGCAATTGGCTAACACACCGGCCAAGTTGTTACTATACGAACTCCTAAGGCTCTCCAAGGACGTTCGTATTGCATTGAGCGAAGCACTCCAAAATGCCGATGCCTATCTGGCTCAATCCAACCTCACCGGGGAGGACTCACCCGTGCATCTCCAGGACAGCGCCTGTACGGGAGCAATGCCCAACATCGTCTTTACTCCGCAGGACATGCTCATCAAAACTAATCTGTACGATCACCCATTATACTACACGGGATACATCGGCAACGTGAAGGTGGATCGGATGCACATAGATCCTGGCTCTTCCATCAGTATCATCCCGAAAGGTCTACTACATCATCTCCGCATCCCAATGCATCGCCTGACACCCACAAGTACCGCCATCAGCGGCTTCAATTCGGGAGGAGTTACCCAATCGGGAAGATTCGTCTGAAGTGTCAGATTGGCGATCTCCAATCCGAAGTCACCTGCTACGTCATAGATACAGACACGTCTTACAACATCCTCTTAGGGCGCCCATGGATATACGATTACATGATCGTGCCTTCTACGCTACACCAGTGCTTCAAATATGTCGACAAACACGGCTTCGTGAGGACAGAATTTGCTGATATCGATCCCTTCAAAGGGGTCGAATCCTACTACTCAGACTCATGCCTATACGAAAAGTCAAAGAGGCACCTTGATGAAGGAGATGTACAAGCTCATGCCGAGACAGCTTCGGGATCAGAAGATCCTCTGACGATCCACCTCCAAGCTCGCAAACCGGGCAGGTCCGTACCCCTTACTGCCACTCTGCGGAAGGACGCGATCAGCCTCTCGGCGCAGAAGGAGCAGATGATAATCCGGTTGCCAAGGTCCGGCCAAGTGTCGAGACCCACAACGGGGCCACTGACAATCAGACTGCCAGAATCGGTCAACCCCAAACGGAGAAGCTCAATCCCTCCGATAGGCCACTGATGATACGCCTTCCCAAGACGGGTCGTCACCCCGATGTGAGGTCTGACACTTCTAGCGAACCGGCCACTCCTCGCTCCACATCAAATGCCAAACTGGGGGTCGCTAGTCTGCCAACAACTCCATGCTCTGCTCCATCAGCTGAACCTATGACGATCAAGCTACCCAGGTCGTCCACTCAGTCTTCACTTACGCAGGGGGTAGCCGAAGAGGAACCGGAACTAGCCAAGTATGTGGCTGCCCACACTGATGCTTCCTACGCTGATGATGTAATCCCCCTAGAAAAGATACCTTACTTCATCAATAAAGGGTTATCTTTGAACTACACCGAGCTCAATATGCTATGTACAATGTATGCTATAGAACACGGTATAGGCACTCACCTACACACACATGTGACAAATGTGTACACCGTGATCCAGCTTACTCCAGTAGAAGACGCTTACCGAATAATCGAAGGGGACCATCCAATCATCTTCGGCCGAAAGGATGACCCGCATCCCTTTACCATAGAGGAAGTCGACCTCGGATCAGATGCCGGAAGACTGCCTCTGTATCTTTATAGCCCCCAATCCAAATATCTCATGCAGAAACAGGGGTATGATCTGGAGACAACGCCGGGTTTGAACTATGGCACTGGACGACGATTACCTTTGAAGCCGCCACCGTCCCGACAGGCAAACCACGGGACTACTATAGCAAAACTCGATGCGGGTTAGGGTATGTAACGCCTACTACGACCCCTGAGAGTTCAGATGAAGAATGCAACTAGCAGTCACATTCAACCGGGTCACCAACTTCTGACTCGGATACCAGCATCGGAGACGTGTTCAGACAAGTCTTGTCAGTCAACATGGCATTCGCCGACGCTTACGAGGAAGACGAAGACATCCCCGAGATCCTCGAGCTAGAGCCGTGGGCCCAGCAATTGGATGCACAATGGGAAAAACGGTTCAAACTCAGAGAACCTCCTACTGAAGATGAAGTCATACAGGTTGACCTCGGCAGCGAATCTTCTCCAAAACCAATTTTCGTCAGTAAAAGCCTAGCAGACGAAGAGCGGGAGTCGCTGCTAGAACTTGTCAGAGAATACATTAATGTGTTCGCCTGGAGCTATGAAGACATGCCAGGGTTAAATCCCGACATTGCTCTTCACAAACTCAACATTCGGCCGGATGCGAAGCCAGTCAAGCAACAACAGCGACGCTTCCGCCCAGGCATCATGGACGCGATCGAAGCCGAAGTCAACAAACTGATAGCCAGCGGCTTCATTCGTGAGGAACAACATCCTGACTGGGTCGCCAATATAGTGCCCGTCCTCAAGAAGAATGGTAAGATTCGAATCTGCATCGACTTCCGTAATCTGAACGAGGCGTGCCCCAAAGATGAATTCCCCCTTCCTATCACAGACATCATGATCGACAATACCTGCGGCTTCGAACGTATGTCATTCATGGATGACTTCTCGGGGTACAACCAAATCAAAATATCTCCTGACGAAAAGTATACATCATTCCGAACACCAATTGGCACGTACTGCTACACAGTCATGCCTTTCGATTTGAAGAATGCCGGCGCCACATATTGTCACGCCCCAGAACCAGAATACTGGAGAGCGGGGGCGGACATAGCCAGCTACGTATGATGAAATAGAATCCATCTCACCATACGGTCACGACTGTCTAGATATGTGAGGGTTTCACTACAATCCATCAGTCTCTTAAGGTCATAAAATAGCCTATTGTCTCAATCTCAACCAACTAGTAATAATCACAAGATGTCAGAGCATCAAATACATAAATATAAGGCGTCCCAAATATTATATATCCAGATGATCATGAAGCTAGTCGTTACAAAATGTGAGGACTAGCAAGAGTTCAGTCATACATGATCAACCCCCGGGGCTTGTTAATCATGTTACAGCCCGTAGGCAGACAATAAGTAGAAGTTGCAACCGAGCTAACACTTGCTCGTCGGCTAAACGCCTCAAAAGAATAATTTACAATATTACAGTGGGAGAACAAAAGAAACACACTCGATGCCCTGGTTACACCTGGTGACCACCATCGGGCTGGAAAGCAGGGAGATCCTTTGGTGCTGCTCCGGCATCTGGCCATACAAAACCAGCTGGGTCAGACCCCAGAAAGAGCAAGTGCCACAAAGGAGGCTTCACTTAGGACTAAAACCAGCAATTAGCACAAGAGTATAATTACATAATAAAAGGCAGTAGTTAAGAAAAAGCATGATGGGTAATTATAAAAGACAATCTTGTATAGAATCACTAAAAGACAGGACATATGGAAAGAAAGCATGACAGGATGATATACGATGAGATAACCATGGGACTATTCAGATAGCCAGGTTACAACCCGTAAACCAAACAAGGACCGGGGTTGTAACCCTTCGTCTGAACGGAACTTGGTTTCTCTCACCATTTATCGGCAAGATAAATATAAGAAAATAGGTCGAGTAACATTCTGGAGTGACAATCATTATAGTGACAATCTGGAGAGTACAAGGCATTAGAGTGATAATCTGGAGTGACAATCATTCAATCATTCTGGTATAATCTTGCAGTCAATCACTTCTAGACAATACTATACTGGACTAGACCCCATCTAAGCAATCACGGCCAATCATTGTCTACGGCTTTCTACATTAACTAACTAGGGTTATCACAATCCTAGTTACTAGCAAATGCAATGAGATGCTCCAAGTAGTCACAGGCCCTGCAGCTATCCAGGTTATCCAGGCAATCATTATAGTGACAATTCAGAGAGTACAATACATTAGAGTGACAATAGAGTTCAATCCTTTAAAGTGACAATCAAGAGTGCCCCACATAACAGTGGGCTGGAAATGTGCCCTACTCGTCGGCAGGCTACAAGTCCAAACATTTGCGGCCGGGATAACGGGATCGCCTGTAACTGGGGAACATCTCTTCATGACTAGTAAATTATACTAATTATTAACCTTAGTTCATTTCAGTAGGTACTCCTGACCGTGGTACTCAGGAGTCCCCTCCTAGACATGATGCAAGACAGGACTGGATTATTTGTACAAACACAATCGTCCACGGTGTCAGGATCAATTATACAGGTCATGTTATGTCAAGTAGCCGCCGCAACAGCTTATCGAGATATAACATGTCAGGTTATTCGGTCAAGTATACTAGTCAGGAGTGCGCCACGACGGGCCACTATCATGTCATGTCAGGTTACTGGTCGAGAGCGCACCACTACGGGTCATCATCAAGTCAGGTTGTCATATCAAGTCTATCATGTCAAGCTAATCATGTCAAGTTATCATTCCAAACATATTAAATAAATTCGTGATTATCAAGTTCATGACAAAAAGCGTAAGGATATAAAATAGGCGTAAAATATCTAATAAAATATCCATATACAGGACTAATATGAATCACCGGTTACAAGTCAAGTGTGCATCCCATCGGGTCACTATCAAGAAGATCAGAAAGTACCCGGATCATAAATCACAGAAATCAGAAACCATATTAGTCATAAGCAATTCATCAAAAACCGTGCCAGGTCGTATTGGGTCAAGCAGTCGTGTCATGTGAAACAAGATCTCAAAACTCTAATCCATAGAAGAGAAGCCAAGCCTAGAGGATTAAAACAAAATCAACATGGACAATGGATTGCGCAGGGGTTAGAGTGTGCAAGGGATGAACTGCGCGAGAGTTGGATCGCGCAGGGGCTGGACTGCGCTGGGTCAAGCGCGCAGGGAAATGGATTGCGCTAGGTCAGATTGCGCAGAAGATGAACTGCGCAAGAGCTGAGCCGCGCTGAGTCGGATTGCGCAGGGATCGGATTGCGCACACTGGATTGCACACACAGCGGATTGCGCAGAGAATGGATTGCGCCAGGGCGAGCTGCGCTGGCTGAATTGTACCAAAACGAGCTGCGCGAGGCTAGATTACGCCAGCACTAAAGAGTGCTGGGCTAACTGGTTTGCGCCAGCGCTAAAGAGCGCTGGACTGGATTGCGCTCGGGAACATGGGTCTTCTTCCCCAAACCGAGAGAAAAAGCCATGAAACTCAGAAATTCCAAGGACCACAATTAGGTCAAAACAAGTCCAAATCCAACTTTGCAAGGGTCTAATTGTGTAAAATTCAATTCTCTTCCACATAGAACAATCAAAACATGAAAATAAACAAGTTTCATAGATCAAATCCACCAAAATCCAAAAATACTTCAAACCTAGATCTACAAAATTCCAAGCTCCAAATGGAGAAAATCCAAGTTCTAATGTTGCTCAAAATGAGCTAATAAAACTAATAGACAAATAAAATGTAGCCCTCAAGTGATAGCAAGATGCACTTGCCTAGGTTGGTGGTGGTGGTGGAGAGGAAGAAGCTTGAGGAAGAAGATGAAGAAAATAATAAGGAGAGGGAGAGAAGTTGATATTTATAATAGGGTGGAGTTCTCCATGTTAAACCAAAATAGACCAAACCAAAATAAACCAAGGTGAACCAAGTCAAGGCCAATAAACTCTCTCTCTAGCAATTTAAACCAAATGAACCATGAAATAAACCCAGCCTCACTAATCCAAAATAAACCAATGAACCATTAAAACCAATTGAACTATCAATGCTAATTAAAACCAAGCCAATGCAAGATAAACCAAGATAACTAATCATGACTAAAATAAAATAAAATATGGGTCCAAAACACGTATACGTATACTAAATACGTATCACGAATTTGGGACATTACACATATCAAAGAGCCATGAGCATCATCTTCAGAGATCACTTACGCAAGACAGTGGAGTGCTATGTTGACGACATAGCCGTTAAGAGTCGCTGCAAGGGAGACCATCTGCAGGATCTAAGGACGGTATTCGACCTAATGCGAGCGCACAATTTGAAAATGAACCCTACGAAGTCCTTTCTGGGCGTATCCAGCGGGAAGTTCTTGGGCTTCATCATCACTGCACAGGGTATCCATGTAGACCCTGAGAAGACGAAAGCAATCATGGAGATGGGTCCCCCGAGAAATCTCTGCGAACTCAGAGGCCTTCAAGGGAGGCTAGCTTACATCAGGAGATTCATTTCCAACCTCTCCGGGCGATGTCGACCATTCACCCATCTCATGAAGAAAGGCGTCTCATTCGTATGGGATGAAGAATGCCAGCGCGCCTTCGACAGCATCAAAGAATATTATCGAACCCTCCAGTCTTGGAGGCCCCGGTTTCTGGGAAACCATTCATGTTCTATGTACGAGCAATAGAACATTCCCTCGGGGCTCTGCTGGCACAAAACAACGACGCAGGCCATGAGCAAGCCATATATTACCTCAGCCGAATGATGATTGGGCCAGAGCACCGATACACCGCTGTGGAGAAGGAATGCCTTGCTCTGGTGTTCGCCATTCAGAAAATGCGGCACTATGTCACCGGACAAACGATACATGTGATCTCACGAGTCAACCCTCTCATGGTCCTCATGACTAAACCAGGGGCACTCAGCTCTCGCCTCGCTACATGGGCAATATTGCTGTCCCCTTATCATATGATCTTCGTCCCACAAAAGGCAGTCAAAGGTCAAGCCCGGCAGACTTCATAGCAGTCCACCCAGACTCGGAGTCTTCCAGAATATATGAAGAGATCCCAGATGAGGTCACCGACTCGCATGTGACCTCTCACGATGATATATGGCGAATGTTCTTCGACGGTGCTTCGAGGATCGGACCCTAAAGGCAATATCGTCGTCGGAGTCGGGATAGTGCTGGTCTCCCCTTCCGGATTGGTGATCAACCGCACTTATTTCCTCACTGAACCCTGCTCTAACAATGTGGTCGAGTACAACGCTCTGGTCATTGGCCTCCAACTTACAAGAGAGCTGGGGGTAGAATACCTTGAAGTATACGGCGATTTCCAACTAATCGTCAATCAAATCCGGGGCTCATACGAGGTCCGCCACGAAGACATGATCCCTTATCACCAAATAGCGATTGACATCATCTCGTCGTTCGAGGGGTTCTTCTTCGAACATGTCCCCAGACTCCGAAATATCGAAGCTGATGCCCTAGCTGGTCTTGCCGCTTCCCCTAGCAGTTCCGAACTATGATCGCCAATCAGTGGATGTGATAGGCCACGAACTGGTCTGTTCCAAGAATAATGTGCAATTCGTGGCGAGTTATTCCGCCCAGACGATCGATGATGCCCCAGATTGGAGACAACCATTCATCGACTTCGTCGTCTACGACATCCTGCCCGAGAACCCAAAGGAAGCCACTTCCATCAGACGGCGTTCTCTCAGATTCTTTTACGATACAGAGACGAAAATGCTGTATCGCCGCTCCTTTGACGGATTACTGCTTCGGTGTCTATCAAACACAGAAGCCAAAGAAGCCGTACGAGAAGCCCATGACGGTGTCTGCGGGACCCACCAGCCCGGTCCTAAATTGCAGGACCGTCTTCGACGAATGGGCTATTATTGGCCCACGATGGTGGCAGATGCGATAGATTATGCTAGAAAATGCAAAGCCTGCCAAGTCCACGCGGACTTCATTCACCAACCATTCGAATTTCTACATCCGACAGTGGCATCCTGGCCATTCGAAGCATAGGGAATGGATATTGTTGGTCCAATCACCCCATCTTCCTCCCGAGGACATCGCTTTATACTTGCGATCACTGATTACTTCTCTAATGGGCGGAAGTTATCCCACTCGCAGAAGTCAAGACTTCAAACGTGATCAGCTTCCTTAAGCATCACGTCATCTACCGCTTTGGACTGCCCCGAAGGATCATCCATGATAATGGTCCGCAGTTTGCAAGCCACACTTTCTATCGATTTTACGATAAGCACCGTATTCAGAATATTGCTTCGACACCGTACAATCCGGCAGCGAACGGGTTGGCAGAGGCATTCAACAAAACAATCATCAAACTCCTCAAGAAGTTTGTCTCCTCTAACAAACGTGACTGGAACGAGAAGCTCGGCGAGTGTTTTTGGGCGTACCGTACTACAGTCCGAACAGCTATCGGGAACACACCATTCTCTCTAGTATACGGGAGTGAGGCAGTTCTCCCATTAGAGACTCAAATACCCTCACTCCGCGTCGCCCTCACTTATCAATTGACGATGGATGACAACTACCGGCGTCGACTACAAGAGTTGGAGGCCTTAGATGAAAAGCGCCTCCTAGCTCAGCAAAGGATCGAGCTATACCAAGCACGAATCTCAGGAGCCTTCAACAAGAAGGTCAAAATCAGAACATTCCAAGTGGGCGATCTTGTTCTGGCAGTCCGGAGGCCAATGGTCATGACTCACAAGACCGTCGGCAAGTTCCAGCCAAAATGGGAAGGTCCATTTATCATCGAGGTCGTGTTCTCCAACGGTGCTTATCGCCTCGCTAAGCAAAACGGAGACTTACTCATGTTGCCCGTCAACGGCAAGTTCCTGAAGAAATATTATGTCTAAACAACATTCTCCAGATTATTGAGTCACGTACCTGCTGGTACCACTGAACTCACCCCTATAGTTTTCCAGATTTTCGAGTCATGTACCCGCTGGTACCGCTGAACTCACCCTCATAATTTTCCGGATTCTCGAGTCATGTACCCACCGGTACCTCTGAACTCACATCCCGATCGCTCTTTCAGGTAGCAAGTCATGTATGATCATACCTCTGAACTTTCTTTCTGGAAGAGATCCTCCCTCATGATCCACTACCCGTACTCCTAGTGCACAAAAAGGGTAACCGATCCACAAATTTCCAAAACGGCCATGTCCTCATTACCTCTGAGTCGTTCCACTTCCGCCAAAAATAAATTACCCCTTACATAGAACTTCCATGTCCTCATTACCTCTGAGTCGTTCTATGTGCCCTCCTTCATTGAGCCCACTCCTGTCATATCCTCATTACCTCTGAATAGGAAGGCTCCGTCGAAGAAACCTTCATACTTGCCATGTCCTCATTACCTCTGAGTAAGTATGATGATCCCCTTTCGACCTATTATCTGTACCCACAACCGGAGTACGCCAAGGGTAATAGGTCCACAAATGTCCTCTGTTGACCACAAATGTCCTCTGTTGACCACCAATACCCTCCGTCGAGTTCACTCCTGCCATATCCTCATTACCTCTGAGTAGGAAAACTCTACGTTTAAAAAACTTTCATGCTTGCCATGTCCTCATTACCTCTGAGCAAGTATGTCGGTTCCCCTTCATCATATTATCCGTATCCTAAACCAGGGTACGCCAAGGATAATAGGCCCACAAATATCCTCAGCTAAGTTTCTTAGCACAAACCTACCATCTCATCATGCCCCAGGAGCCCAGCTGCTCTACGGCATTCCTTTTCCCAACACCAAGAGCACCCATGACCACTTTGCCATGGCTGCTTCAGGTATCCTGACCAAAACTTGTTATCTGTACCTAAAACCAAGGTATGCCATGGGTAACAGGTCCACAAATATATCCCCTATGCGGGGGAGAACATCACCACAATATCACAGGTATAACAAGTAATGCAAATGAAGGGTAGAATGGAAAGTACTCTTTATTTGAATGAAGAAAAAAGTATTACATATTTCGGGACCACGTCCCTTTCAAAAAAGGAAAAGAAAAGGCCGACTACATTTCAGCATTACTCAATTCTAGGAGGCGGTTTCTCACTGAGGTGGTCCCCCGCTCAATCCGTTGCCGAGCACGACGCTCGGCCTCCTGGAATAACCGCTCCCCATTGTCCAAGCCCAGGAGCGCCTGACAGTCATCTTCCAATTTCTTCAGGGCAGTCTCCAGGTCAGTCGAAGCTTGAGTAACCCTGTCAGCCTCCTGAATAATTAGCCCCCTGTCATTTCGGGCAGCCTCAAGTTTAGACTCCAAGAAAGTCAGCTTCTTCTGAAGCGCAAGGATCTGCTCCCGCGTCTCAGTAATCTCACGAGAGACAGACTCCTCCCGAGCCGTGACATTTTCATTCGCGTAACTCAATTGATCATACCGATCAGATAAGTCGCTGAGATCCTTCAGTATGGCCGGTCTGGTCTTATCCCGAGCAGCTCTGGTCCTCTCTATAACAGCGATAAGGGAATCCCGCTCCTCGTTTATAACAGCAGATAGATCAGCCTGCCGCAATACTCGAAGCTCGGCCACCAGCTGATCAGCCTCCAACAATTTCGCCTCCAGAAGCGAAGTCATCCCGGCATCACTAGGAAGATTCCTAAGGATATTTACTTGACCCTGGGCGCATTGTCAGGCCAAGGTGAAGGAGGTCCCTCTTTCCACAGCGGCCTCGATTCCCTTCTTCAAATGACGATGAAAACTGGCAACCACGTCCTGCAACGCATCGTCCAGAACTTCAGCAGAGGATGGCGTCAGGGGAAGCAGGGACGGCAACGTCGGAGAAGTAACGCTAGAGCTCGCCACCAGGAGAACGGAGTCCGAGTAGAACGATGCATGAATGGCGGCCAACTCGTCTTCCGCCGCCCGGAGAGCTTGGATACTCGGTAGGGCAGAAAGGTCGATTCTCGGAGCCACCGGAACAGAGGATGACGCAAGGACCATCGTTCCCTGCCCCGACTGCCCCGATAACTGGCCCGCTAAACTCGAGCCCCCAGAAGGCCCATCAAGATGAGTCGGACGGTGAGGAGGTACACCCTTCTCCACCAATGCCCCTTCGGCCGGGGTTGTCTCAACAACGTCCATCCTCGGCACTGGAGGGGCAGGACCTGTATGCCCAGAATAACAATCAATCGACGTAACCCGAAGGACGTGATGATAGAGCAGATAGGCTTCCTCACAGGTTAAGATTCGACTAATCTTACCAGGGGAGGGGCATGAAGGCTGCAGCTTATCCACAACTGGCATGGTCCCCTCACCCGCGATCCCCGAGTTAAACTCAGTCACGTCCTCTGTCCCCGCCACCTTGAAGGGGGATACAGATTGATCTGCGTCATTTTGAAAAGGAACAGGCTCACGGGAGTCCTCGTCATCCTGGGTCACCACCTCGACATCTTGAAACTCTTCTTCTTCTCCTGACACCTAAAAGAGGAAACGAAGACGATTAGAATTGAAGCTCGAAGGAAAAAAGGAAGAAGGAATCGAGAGCGATTTTGTTACCTCTGACGCAGGGTTGACTTCTTCTCCATTTTCTTTTATGGCTAGCGGGCGGTGCCTAGTCGCAACCAGCTTCCGGGATTGAGAAACACCGCCAACAGGAGAAACTTGCCTGCTACATTTTGGAGTAGGACCAGGCGCAACGAAGGACTGATCCCCCAACATCTCATCTGACAAAATAGGCGGCTGACCCACCTCTGCGTCTGCCACTGGAATGATAGAGTCATCTCTATCATGGTCGTTGCCTTCATCACCCTCAGCAGCGGAATCCAAATCTGGCACTTCGGCTCTAGTCTTCCTTTTCTTGGCCCCTTGAGAGCCTTCCTCCAGACCGGTACCAACAATAAAATTGGTACCTGGGTTAAAACCGACCGGGAGTTTGTTCGCCATGACTTGATACAAAGCCGCCATATACAAGATCTTCATCGACTCCCTAATGGCAGGGACCAAGAAAATGGTACGAGTATGGAATGAATCATAATATTGCCAAGCCCTAAGACCATCAAGAAGGCTACCTTCATAACCCAGACAAGAACTGGGGCTGTCTAGACAAAGTTGGCTGTATCCAAACTGCCGGGCAAACCTGCTAGGCAGATAAGGCTCTAGAAAGACAGTATTGCGGTTACGATACACCAGATGTGCGGGACGGATGTTATGCAGCCATAGGAGCATCTGGCCATCCAGAAGCTGAGGGGGCGCAATACCGTCAAGATGTACAGCCTCTAGGTCCCTGGCAGTAAAGCGAGGGATGGATACGAAAATATGATACTTATCTGCCCTTGCCAATGCCATCCGGCAAGCCCGCATGGTCTCACATTCCCAAGGCTCGTCACGATAGCGGAAGATAAATGCATCGTCATCAGTCACACCGTCTTCAGAGCCCGGTCTCATCAAAGACGGATAATGTATCAGCAGCCACCCCATCAAATAGTGATAGGGCAACTCAGTTCATTCAAAATTCTTGGTCACGTCGCGAACAATGACTTTGGATGTGAAGATACGAAGGCCACGGTGTATGTTGTACACCATGGCCGGGAGGAGAGCTAGCCTGATTCGCAAAACTAACTTCACAGCCGAAAGGATGAAGTTACGACTAATTCTCTCAATAGAACCGGCTCCTCCCGAGACTACACAATTTCGTAGCCAGATCATCAAAAATCCCGCCAGAAGCGCTTTCTCGGACAGCTCTTGAGTATCCTGGTAAAAGTAACCAAAAGTGTCAGTCTTGCTCCCGAATCTGTCACTGGCAGTGGCCACTCTCTTAGCCGACGACACCAAGTCCTTAACCGCTTCCCGAGATCGAGGGCAACGAGAGATAACTTGACCTGAGGCATCTGTCGGGAAGAGATAGTGCGCCCAGTCCTTGGTGTGGGGAGCATTCCCTTCCGAGTTACTATCCTTTCGGGTTATCTGATGACATATGCTATAATGGCACAATATCTCTTGGTAAAGAGCCACGAAGCCAGGATACCGTCGTTCCAAATCTTCGAGTTCCTCATTAGTGGGAGTATACGCTTCAAAAGCTTCGTCCCCCCAAGAAAGCTTGGAGACCGCGTGCATTTCATGGAGCGCGAGTCCCATTTCCCCTACAGGTGTGTAAAAGGTCCCCGTACGGCAATTATACATCTCCAGCAGAGACATTAACAGCTTCTTGTTTATGGACAAGCCATGAATGGTGCCTCGGATAGCGTGGTAAAGGCCAATCTCACACAAAAGGCCTCATACTTCTGCAAGATCCAAGTAGACAAATTGGTCCACGAGGGAATAGGGTATACCCAACCAGGGAACATCAACCGACCAACGGGATAGGAGCCCTTCCGAGCAAGTTGATTTATAAAAGTATCGGCGGTAGAAAATGTGAAGTTAGGGCCCGCCACATTCAGGAAAGAACCTGGGACCAACCCCGTCACAGAACAGCTAGTATGCACCTTGCCGACAGTCACGGACTTCAGATTGTTATTATAATGGATGTTCCCCACGAACATCCCACTTCTGGTAGGGGTTAAAGTCTCCTCCATCTTTCGGTCCAATGTGAGCATATTGAACCAAGATAATGGGAAGTGTCGCTCCATCTGGAGGATGCGGATCGTCATCCCGTTAGAGACAAAACTCCAATTCTTCGATACCTCCAGAACATGATTGTTCTCCACGGTCAAGGCGTCTCCAAAAAAGAACACATGCTTCAAATACTCCCCTTCAAATTTTTCGGAGTTCATCATAGCATTAAAGAAATGGAAAGACTGATTCTTGATGGCATTCAATCTAGCCAGAGGCTCATCGCTCAGAAACTGGTCCGTCATATGCTGAACAATATGGTCGTACCTATAGCCGAGAGCAGCTTGGGCGCTACCCACCAAGAGTTCTCCAGCAGCGTTAACCGGCAGATTTACTGAAGAAAAGACAGAAAAAAAAGGTAAGTTAAGCGGATGGATAAAGAGAGCTGATTGGGTGCTTCCAAGCCTCATGCGGCTCAAGAAAACATCCATGTGGCTCCATGAAGCCTTATGCGGCTACGAAGCCTTATGCGGCTCCAAAAAGCCTCGTGCGGCTCAAGCTCAGAAGAACACTTATGCGGCTTCGTGCAATAAAAGTCTATACGGTTTAGCGTCGCTTATGCGGCTTCGCCGACGAAGTGCATATGCAGACACGGTGGTTTTCTTATGCGGCTCGCAGCTCAGCCGTAGGGCAAACATGCGATTTCCAAAGACTCGTGCATAAAGTATGCGACGTAGCCATGGCAGTTAGGGTTCTTTAAACTCATACATTGTCCGTACCAGTAATGGGGGGGGTGAACGTCAGGATGAACATCAGGTATGACGACCGGCGGAGTAGCAGCCGCAGTCGAAGTGGAAGTAGAGGCTGCCTTCTTGCCCTTTGCTGCCACGGTCTTCTTGGGAGCCATTAGTTATCGAAGAGGGGAAGGGCAATCGAGATAGGGAAGATTTGAGGAAAAAGAAAGAAAGTAAAGAAGCCCTTTCTCTCTTCAACCAATGACCACCTCATAAAAAGTGAAACCAACTCCTCGGGTTTCGTCCCCAAGATTCACCCAGGGCGTAAAATCCGAAAGATTTAATGAGCTGACCCTTGGGATTCCCCCCTACAAACGGCGCTGAAACGAATTTGAGGCAATTAAAGACCCGCACAAGTGGCGAGAAGCTATGCGGCTGAACAGTCCCCTGCGGTTGAACCACCTACGCGGCTGAACAATCTATGCGGCCAAGATCTCTATGCGGTCAGGGTTTCATATGCGGCCAGAAGAATACTACCATGCTTCTTATTCAAAGTATTTCAATTTTGCAAATTAAAAACTTAGAAGGGGGTCTTGTAGAGGCATGAAAAATATTAAAGAAAATGACCCATGCGGCCAAGGAACCCCATGCGGCTCAGAAAGCCCATGCGGCTCAGAGAGTCATGCGGCATAAGGGACTATGCGGCCCAAGACATCCCATGCGGCTCAGAAGACACGTGGCGGGATAGTCCCCTCCTCTGCCCTCTCATATTAATTATTTTGACGGCTGACAACTCTAAAAAAGTGACAGCCCTGACACAAAAAGAAGTAATTATGACTCTGTCATAATGACAGATTTCTAGGAAAGAGAAAGAGATCTCTGACATAAATCTCCCGAGAGCCATAAAAATGCCACGTGGCCTTGTCACGTGGGCGTTCGTATGCGGCTCGAGCAAAGACTTCTCATGCGGTTCAGAATGAAGCCGTCCTATGCGGCTCAGGCCGAGACAGCCTCATGCGGCTCGAGCAAAGACTTCTGATGCGGTTCAGAATGAAGCCGTCCTATGCGGCTCAGGCCGAAACAGCCTCATGCGGCTCAAGCAGAGGCCTTCCCATGCGGTTCAAGAAGACTATTTCCATGTGGCTCAGGCGGATGTATCCCTATGCGGCTCGCAATGATCCCCTCCATGCGGTTCAAAGGCTCGAGGGAGGGCCACTACCCAGGTAGCCCTGACACGTGGCCCTAACCTTATGCGGTCCAATATCATATGCGGCTCAATCATCATGCGGTTCAGATCTCCCCAGTGGCTCCTAGGACACGTGTCCTAAGCCGATCAATTTCTCAGATTTATTACAATCAAAGATTGGGTCAAATCCCAATAATCAGGGATACGTGGCAGAAGAATAAATCAAATTTATTCGCAGATATCAGAAGAACATTATGAGGAAGATTTATTCCAATCAGCATTAATTGTTGATGAGATTTGGTGTAATCTACACTCAATGGTCCGGATTCGTCATAATCAAAAACGGATGGCCCAGATTGACCAATCCACAGGCCGTCGCCATCTCCAAGAGGCAATCATTGTAAACCCTAATGATGCTCCCACTATTATAAATAGCAAGGTGTCATTCCTTTGTGAAAGGAGAGACATACAGAGAGATACGCACACTCAGAGAGAGGCGCACACAGGAGCACTTTTTGAGATCAGAGAGAGCACCAGAGTACTTGGAGAGAAGAGCAGAGAGAGAGCAAAGAGAGCATTTCTTTAACGTTGAGCAAATCTTCTGGAGCCAAGGCTGCACACCGATCGTCCAAGGAGTAAGACAGAGCTGCCGTCGCTTTCTCGAGCCTCTATTGTCATCCCCCAGAATCTAAAATAAACAATTGTACTTAGATTGCTGTACCTAGGTTTTCATCCCTAGGCTTTCTTTGTACAAGCGAGTTTGTATTGTGAGTCTAAGTTCAGTCCTCCTATAAAACTGTTCTGTACTTTTACAATCAATGGCAAACAGGGCTTAAATGCATAAAATGCATTAATTATCCATACCTATGCGGCTAGTGGATTACATGCTTGGGTTTTAATGCATTGAATGCATTAAGGGGCTTAAATGCATAAAATGCATTAAGTCTATTCTTATGCGGCTGATGCTTGTGGACTTAAATGCAAAAAGACATTAAGTCTATTCTTATGCGGCTTATTAATTCCAAGGCATGAGAATGCCTGGACAAGCATTAATTATTAATGCATTGGATGCATGAAATGTGAATGCATTAATGTGAATGCATTTATTTAATGCATTTCCTCTTAAGCATATGCGGCTCATTGTGAAGCAAGCAATATGCGGCTCCATATTTCTCCTGCATGCGGCTAAAATGTTTTAGAAACTGCATAACTACATGCGGCTGAATTAGAAAGATGCATTAATTGCATGCTACAGGAATGTATAAATAGAATGCATTCTTAAATGCATGCACTTGAGTATGTATTAAAATATTCATTGAAATATTTCATGCATTAGTTATAATGCAATGTAATGCTAAGAAAATATTTAAAGGAAAGCCATGCGGCTCAGTTTTCATTTGCATGCTGCCAAGTGTTCGACGTAGGCCTGCAAGCTGATGCTTGGTAGTGCATTAAAATGTGCATGCTTGCCACTATATTAAAATGAGCAAGGTCCATGCGGCTGACTACTAAAAATATCCATGCGGCTCGGCAATTCCCATAGGTCAAATTTGGACCAAACGAAATTCCCTGTAACCATGAGATCCTCAACTAGCAAATATGCAAGTTTGATAGATCCAAAATTATGGAAACCGAAAATACCACAAAGCTAGATCTACAAAAATTTAACCATGGAATTGAAAAATGCCAAGTACTAAAGAGGGTTAGAAACACATAAGAAAAATAATGGAACAATAAAAATGGACTTTCTCCATGAAGCAAGATGCACTTGCCTAAGCTCTCCCACTCTCTCTATCTCTCTCTGGTGGTTGAAGAAGTAATGGTGGAGAAGAAGAAGTAATGAAGAGAGAGAAATATTAGTGGGATATTTAATGAAAGTGGATGGTGGTAGGTGGGATATTTAATAAAAGTGGTGGTAGGTGGGAGTGGTTCACATAAAACCGAACCATGCAAACCAAGCCGAACCAAGTCAAGTTGGGCTGAACCAACCAAGGAAACATGCAATACGGGTCTAAATACGTACACGTATACCGAGATATGTGATACGAAAAATGGTCATTACAACTCTATCCACCTTAAAA
Organism: Iris pallida; assembly: GCA_029216955.1. Lineage (NCBI taxonomy): Eukaryota > Viridiplantae > Streptophyta > Magnoliopsida > Asparagales > Iridaceae > Iris > Iris pallida. The sequence goes on along the minus strand of JANAVB010034457.1, from coordinate 23,604 downwards.
GAATTTCGTCCTCGAAATTTTAATCGAGTGGCTAGAGATGCAAGGACAAGCTATACTACTCATAGGCAAGCTATACTAGTTAAGCAATCAAACAATCATTCATGCAAGCAAGGAATCGAAGACATGAGGCATAAGAAGGATATTATACCTCACGAGTCAAACAGGTCGGAATATCGCGATCGGATATCATCCTCACGCTCCCACGTTGACTCTCCCAAAGAGTGATGACCCCAAGCAACACGGACTAACTTGATAGTCTTATTCTTGAGTATCTTCTCTCTTTGGTCCAATATGGATACGAGCCTCTCCTCATACGAAAGGTTGGTACCAACAACCAATTCCGAATGATCCAGGATATGACTCGGGTCCGGGATATACCGTCGTAGTTGTGATACGTAGAACACGTCATGTACCTCACTCAGAGACGGCGGAAGAGCGAGACGATAGGACACGTCTCCTACTCGCTCCAGAATGTCGAACGGTCCTATATACCTAGGACTGAGCTTTCCCCGTACGCCGAAATGAATGACGCCACAGTTAGACGAGATCCTCAGGAATACATGGTCGCCGACAGAAAATTCAAGGGGACGCCGATGAGAATCGGCCCAATGGCGCTGACGATCTTGTGCCACGCGAAGATGATCTCTAACTCTCCTGACCACTTCAACCGTCTGAGCGATCATCTCTGGACCAAGCATCTGCCTCTCTCCTACATCATCCCATGCTAGTGGAGATCTGCACTTTCTATCATACAGTGCCTCGAACGGAGCTATCTGGATACTGGCTTGGAAACTATTATTGTACGAAAACTCCACCATGTACAGGTGTTCTTCCCACGAACCACCGAAGTCAAGGGTACAAGATCTCAACATATCCTCCAGAGTCTGGATCGTGCGCTTCGACTGACCATCTGTCTGCGGGTGATAAGCTGAGCTAAACTGGAGGTAAGTTTCCAAACTCTCTTGCAAGCTACGCTAAAAGTACGATGTGAATCTCGAATCCCGGTCCGAGGTGATACTGACTGGTACTCCGTAGAATCTGACAATCTGCCGGAGGTACATCTCTGCTAGCTGAGCTGTCGACTGACCCACTCTGAACGGGAGAAAGTGAGCCACCTTTGTGAGCCTATCAACTATAACCCAAATAGCATCTCTACCTGCTGGGGATCTAGGTAATCCAGTCATAAAATCCATAGTTATATGTTCCCACTTCTATTCTGGAATTGGCAAGGGCTGGAGAAGTCCAGCTGGCCTCTGGTGTTCAGCCTTGACTTGTTGGTGAACCAAACACCGAAAGACAAACCGAGCTATCTCCCTCTTCATGCCATTCCACCAAAAGTGTTGACGGATATCTTGGTACATCTTTGTGCCACCGGGATGAATCGAATACTGAGAACTGTGAGCTTCCGCCATGACCTCCTGTCTGATATCTCCACTGGGTACACAAAGACGCTTACCATGTCACAATATACCGTCTTCATGAATGCATAATTCTGGTCGTCGTCCTGCTTCACATTCTGCTCTAAGCCGCTGAAGCTTAGAATCGGAGGACTGAGCTATCTTGATCCTCTCAACTATACTGGACTGCACTTGCATGCTGGCCATCAATGCCACATTGGTAGGAAGGACAACTTCTATACCCATCTTCTGAAGATCTGCTAACAACTCTGGTTGCGCTGTCAGAAGGTAAACTCCGGCTCTTCTGCTTAATGCATCTGCCACAACGTTGGCCTTCCCAGGGTGATACTGCAGGTTGACATCATAATCCACAAGTAGCTCTAGCCATCTTCTCTGACGCATGTTAAGGTCCTTCTGGGTGAAAACATACTTTAGACTCTTGTGATCGGTGAAAATCTCCACCCTATCTCCATACAATAGTGTCTCCATAACTTAAGTGCAAACACTACTGCTGCCAGCTCTAAGTCGTGGGTTGGATAATTCTTCTCATGATCACGAAATTGTCGTGATGCATAAGCTATTACCTTCCCATGCTACATCAAAACACATCATAAGCCCTTGCCTGAAGCGTCACAGTACACTAAAAATCCTCCAGTCCCATCTGGAAGTGTGAGAACGGGTGCCGTCATCAAACCTCGCTTCAGCTTCTCAAAAGATTCTTGACATTCTGCTGTCCAAGCAAACTGCACATCCTTGCGGGTCAACTGCGTCAGTGGTGCTGAAATCCGAGCAAAGTCCGAAATAAATCTCCGGTAATAGCCGGCTAATCCAAAAAAACTGTGAACTTCTGCAACTGTGCGGGGCACTGGCCATGTTTCAATAGCCACTATCTTCTGGGGATCCACTTCCACTCCACCCTTGGTGATGATATGACCCAAGTATGAAATATGATCGAGCCAAAACTCATATTTACTAAACTTGGCATACAACTGGTGCTCTCGGAGAATCTTGAGGACAACTCTGAGATGCTGCTCATGCTCTTCTTCACTCTTGCTGTAGACCATGATATCGTCTATGAACACGATCACGAACTGATCCAAATAAGGCATGAAGATACGATTCATGAGGTCCATGAATATCGTCGGCGCATTGGTTGCTCCAAAAAGCATAACAAGGAACTCCCAATGCCCATATCTGGATCTGAAAGCTGTCTTCGGGATGTCATGCTCTCTGACTCTGATCTAGTGGTACCCTGACCGCAAATCAATCTTCGAGAATACTGTCGCTCCTCTGAGTTGATTAAACAAGTCATCTATCCTTGGGAGAGGATATTTGTTCTTGATTGTCACTGAGTTCAAGGTACGATAGTCAAAACATAATCTGGACGTACCATCCTTCTTCTTCACAAGAAGCATCGGGGCTCCCCAAGGCGATCCACTTGCACGAATGAATCCCTTGGTCCGGAGTTCTTCAATCACCTTGTACAATACCTCTAATTCTGACGGCGCCATCCTGTAGACTCTCTCTGATACTAGTGCTGTCCCGGGAATCAAGTCGATAGTGAACTCGATCTCCCGTTCTGGCGGCATCCCTGGAAGCTCTTCCGGGAAAACATCTGAAAATTCCTCGACTATCCGGGATAACTGTATTGCTGCTACGACCATCCGCAATAATGGGGAAGAAGGTTCCACTTCACCTCGAGAAAAGGAAAATTCTGGCTCGCCTGGAATGCTAAAAACAATTCTGCCAATATGGCAGTCTATCCTAGCATACTGGTCTCTCAACCAATCCATCCCTAAGACCACATCATAATTGGCCATCGGGAATTCTATCAGCCTAGCGGGAAACTCTCTACCGCTAACCACGATTCGACACGAGGAAAATACTCTATCTACTCCCACAAGACCGTTACCAGTAAGTATATTGAGCCTTACTGATAACGACTCGGGCTCCAGTCCTATCCGTATCGTAAATTGTGCAGACATAAATGAATGCGATGCACCAGAATCAAATAACACTGAAGCGGGAAATGTGTTAACAAGAATAGTACATGCCACTACCTCACCTGGTGCCACTCCTTCTTCTCCCATGGTCAAAGCCAACACTTGACCATGTCCTCTGGGTGCCGGCCCTCTCTGCTGGAATCCTTGCTGCCTATTCTGGGCTTGCGCCTGGGCAAACTGTTGAGGCCTTTGCTGATGAAAAGCCTGGGTCTGCGTCGGCAACGGCCTCGGGGATGGAAACTGGTACTGGGGCTGGTCCCCTCACTGATGAACTGGTCCTGGCTGGTGATGAGTCAGTCCTGAACGGGCAGGACCCTACCTTGTAGTCTGGCGCTCCACAAAGCAAACACAATCCTCTAGACTTGCGACACTCTGAAACAACGTGTCCAGGCTTCCCACAATAAGAGCAGCCCATGGGGGAAGACTGCTTCTGCTTCTGCTGCTGAGGGTGCGTCGGGGTTGAATGCTGAACCGACGTAACCGAAGCTGCCCTTCTCGGAGCTCCAATGGTTAAAGCTCTAGCTGCCGGGGCTGGGGCTGACGACTGATTCATCTGACCGTGAGATCGCTTTCGACCTTCGGTCCTGTCCACTATCCGCTGGGAGGTATACTCATGCCTCCTAGCTGCCCTCAATATTGCATCAAAAGTCTGATGCTCAAACTGCTCCACCGCCAGCAAAATCTCCAGGTGGAGTCCCTGCTGAAACCGTTGGGCTCTATCGAACTCGGTCGCCACCAAGGTGGGAGCAAACCGACTAAGCCTAGAAAACACGGCCGCATACCCATCGACCGTCCTGCCCATCTGCTTCAAATTGGTGAACTTGGTCTGCAGATCGTACCGAGCCACCGCATCGAAGTACTTGGTCCGGAACCTCTCACTGAATACTGTCCAAGCAATAGGCGCCGCTAGTCCAACGGCCTGAGCCGTCCACCAGCTGCGGACTAGATCCAATAATTGCAGACACACCACGACCACCTTCTCATCTTCTGGGGTCTTTGCGGCCTCCAATATCACCTCTGTGTCCTGAAGCCACGCATCAGCAGCGATAACATCTTCGCTGCCATCGAAGAATGGAGGGTTCAGGCGCTTGAAACTGTTCGCTGCACTGTTTCCATGATGTCCACCTCTTCCCAGAGCATCTGCCACTACCTGATGTAAGGCATCTCCTTGACGGTCCTGCGATGCAAGCAGCTCCCTGATAAGTCCAACCAAGGCTCCATCATCCTGCCTCGCGGGCTGGGCTGACTGTACCGGGGGTTCTGGATCTCTAGAAGGCATGGCCCTGGAGGCTGCTCCTGAGTGCTGGGCCTGATCTTCTTGTTGCTACCGGTCCATTGGAGGTGCTTCGCCTTGCTGATCGGCAGGCCCGGGAACAATGTCGCTGAAGAAGACGACATATGGAACAATAAGGAAGGACCAAAATAGATCAATGATACAAACATGTGATCAGGTCGAGAATCTCAGGGATTAGAAGAGTCGGGCAGAGATCAAGGACGAGTGCTGATTGAGACATCTATTCAGTAACCCTCACATATCTTGATTTACAAGACCTGCATGGGCCACCACTTAAACCATGTAACGCCCCAGAACCAGAATACTGGAGAGCGGAGGCATACATAGCCAGCTACGTATAATGAAATAAAATCCATCCCACTATACGGTCACGGCTGTCTAGATACATGAGGGTTTAACTACAATCCATCAGTCTCTTATGGTCAATAACAAGCCTAATTGTCTCAATCTCAAGCAAGCAAGTAAGTTACAAGATGCAAGATCACCAAATATACAATAGTAAGGCGTCCCAAATATTACATATACAGCTGATCATGAAGCTAGTTGTTATAAAATGTGACGACTAGCAAGAGTTTAGTTATACATGAACAACCCTAGGATTTGTCAATTATGCTACAGCCCGTGGGCAGACAATAATAAGGTATGCAATACGAGCTAACAAGTGCTCGTCGGCTAAACGCCTCAAAATGAAATTTTTACAATAAAGTGGGAGAGCAAAAATAAACCCACTCGTTGCCCTGGTCACGCCTGATGGTCACCATCGGGCTGGAAGGTCGGTAGATCCTCTGAGGTAGCTCCGAAATCTGGCCACACAAAACCAGCTGGGTCAGATCCCAGAAAGAGCAAGTGCCACAAAGGAAGCTTCACTTAAGAACTAAAACCAGCACATCAGAAAATGATATTAAAGCAATTAAAGAACTTGAAGTAAAAGATTAACAACCATCAAAATGGAGCACGAGGGAACCATTCAAGTAGCCGGATCACAACCCTTAAACCAAACAAGGACCGGGGTTGTAACTCTTCACTTGAATAGAACTCCGCCTCCAACTCCTGTTGATAAGGTAAAACTTTATAAGCATGACGTGGGGTGCCATAATACAATAAACGAAGAGAGGACTTTGAACTGCTCCGGGAGCCAGGTTACAACCCTTAAACCAAACAAGGACCGGGGTTGTAACCCTTCGCCTGAACCAAACTTAGCCTCTGATCTTTATTGTTAAGAGTGACAACCATGCGATCAAGCTTGCAATAATCGAGCACTGAAACCACACCATACAATCGATCCCGGCCAATCAGTGACTACGGCTTTCTACATTAGCTAACTAAATTACCACAACATGCAGTGAGATATTCCTCCAGCCACAAGCCCTGCAGCTAATCCAGGTTATCCAGGCGATTTGGGTTCATTATACAGTGCATCGTTCTTTTCCACATATCAGTAAATTTTAGACTTGTGCCCTACTCGTCGGCAGGCTGCAAGTCCCACAATGGTGGCCGGGATAACGGGATCGCCTGTAGCTGGGGAAATCTCTCATGACTACTGAATTAATCTAGTTATTAGCCTTAGCCATTTACAGTAGGTACCCCTGACCGTGGTACTCAGGGATCCCTGTCCTAGGCATGATGCAAACACTACTGGTTCAATTGTACAAACACAATCACCCACAGTGTCCAGGCCATCCAATCTTGTCATGTCATACTCACTATCAGAAGTGCGCCACGTCGGGCCACTATCATATCATGTCAAAAGTGTACCACAACGGGTTACCATCGTGTCAGGGAACAATGAATTTAGCACAAGTACACATTTAGTACTTGAATATTAGAAGGGGCAAGGGCTGCGGGGGACTCATGCGACTTGGAAAATTTCCATGCGGCCAACTGTCACTTGGCCATATGCGGCTTGAGCAAAATCTATAAACATGCATGCTAACAGGCAAATGTATATAATGCATTAATGTAATGCATTAATAATGCATTAATACATTAAATACATTATATTAATATATTTTAATATACAAAATATATTAATATGCCTTATATTAATATACGCTAAATAATATATTAATATATATTAATGTATGCTTGTATGCATTAAAATATTGCATTAATATGCATGCGGCTGAGGGGAGCCATATGCGGCTGGCTTAAGAATTGCTAAGAGAAGAAGAAAATGCATTACATGCATTAAATGCATTCTTAAGCTTGGGTTTAAATGCATTGAATGTATAAAAGGGGACTTAAATGCATAAAATGCATTAATAATCCATACCTATGCGGCTAGTGGATTACATGCTTGGGGTTTAATGCATTGAATGCATTAAGGGGCTTAAATGCATAAAATGCATTAATAATCCATACCTATGCGGCTAGTGGATTACATGCTTGGGTTTTAATGCATTGAAAGCATTAAGGGGCTTAAATGCATAAAATGCATTAAGTCTATTCTTATGCGGCTGATGCTTGTGGACTTAAATGCAAAAAGACATTAAGTCTATTCTTATGCGGCTCATTAATTCCAAGGCATGAGAATGCTTGGACAAGCATTAATTATTAATGCATTGGATGCATCAAATGTGAATGCATTAATGTGAATGCATTTATTTAATGCATTTCCTTTTAAGCATATGCGGCTCATTGTGAAGCAAGCAATATGCGGCTCCATATTGCTCCTGCATGCGGCTAAAATGTTTTAGAAACTGCATAACTACATGCGGCTGAATTAGAAAGATGCATTAAATGCATGCTACAGGAATGTATAAATAGAATGCATTCTTAAATGCATGCACTTGAGTATGTATTAAAATATTCATTGAAATATTTCATGCATTAGTTATAATGCAATGTAATGCTAAGGAAATATTTAAAGGGAAGCCATGCGGCTCATTTTTCATTTACATGCTGCCAAGTGTTCGACGTAGGCCTGCAAGCTGATGCTTGGTAGTGCATTAAAATGTGCATGCTTGCCACTATATTAAAATGAGCAAGGGCCATGCGGCTGAGTGCTAAAAATGTCCATGTGGCTCGGCAATTCCCATAGGTCAAATTTGGACCAAACGAAATTCCCTGCAACCATGGGATCCTCAACTAGCAAATATGCAAGTTTGATAGATCCAAAATTATGGAAACCGAAAATACCACAGAGCTAGATCTACAAAAATTTAATCATGGAATTGAAAAATGCCAAGTACTAAAGAGGGTTAGAAACACATGAGAAAAACAATGGAACAATAAAAATGGACTTTCTCCATGAAGCAAGATGCACTTGCCTAAGCTCTCCCACTCTCTCTATCTCTCTCTGGTGGTTGAAGAAGTAATGGTGGAGAAGAAGAAGTAATAAAGAGAGAGAAATGTTAGTGGGATATTTAATGAATGTGGATGGTGGTAGGTAGGATATTTAATGAAAGTGGTGGTAGGTGGGAGTGGTTCACATAAAACCGAACCATGCAAACCAAGCCGAACCAAGTCAAGTTGGACCGAACCAACCAAAGAAACATGTAATACGGGTCTAAATACGTACACGTATACCGAGATACGTGATACAAAAATGGTCATTACAATATATCATGTCAGGTTTATCATGTCAAGAGTGCGCCACGGTGGGCCACTATCAAGAATTATCATGTCAAGTTATCGTGTCAAATTATCATGTCAAGAGTGCGCCACGGCGGGCCACTATCATGTCAAGTTTATTGTCAAGAGTGCACCACTACGGGTCACTTTCATGTCAGGGAACAAATTAATGGCACAAGCATACAAGTGGTAATTAAATATTAGCAGGAGCAAGGACGTGGACTCATGCGGCTCAGGAAAATTTCATGCGGCCAGCAGTCACTAGGCCTTATGCGGCTCAGGAGAAAGTTTAATATTTAAGAATGCACGCACATGCAAAGTGCATGCGGCTGACAAACAATTTATGCATATAGGAGCGTAAAAAGTGCTTCACAAGAAGGGTCAAAGTGATAGTCCAGTCTACTCAAATTGATCCCCTTTATGCCAAGGAGAGGCTAATCACTTTACGCCTAAGAAGGCTGATCATTTTACACTCGGGTCTACACCCATAATTTTACGTCAAGGACAGAGCAGCCACTTTTACGCTGGACAAAGCTGTCAAATCTCGCATTTAATGCAAACTCTGACATGAAGATATTAATTAATGATGGCATTTACCACAGAATTCAATGGAATTTGTCTTATACAAAGACCATTGTTGTCGTTTATGGGAATCGAGCTACTTTATGCTCACTGTATGGTTTCTTTTACGTACGGAGTTTTACATGAGTTATTACGCTCATAAAATAATGTGTGCGTAAAGTCTATTTGAGCCATTTTACGCTCAAGGTTATTCAATAACCACTTTATGCGGGAGACCTATGACAGAGCTATTTTACGCTCATCTTACTGCTTTACGCCCAGAGGATGTTGGGGCTATTTTTACGCCCTATTCTTTCTGGCCGGTTTGGAACGTGGTTTGCCTACATGGCCTTCATGCCACATATTTTGAAGAACGTGTGTACATGTATCCTATTTTTACTGAAATGATGGGACGCGTGTCAACGTATGCAAAGGATGACTTTGATTATGGGTGGCAGTTGTTAGCGTAAAGACAGATTTTGATGCTCTTTTACGCACAGAAGCCCCAGTCTATAAATAGACTCATTTTTCTCAAGGACAAAAAAAAGGACAAAGAGAGACAGGAGAGAATACAGAGATCAGAACTTTGAGATTTTGATTCTCCAGAGCATTCTTCTTCAACTTTTCTTTCAGAACAGAGTGAAGCAAAGCAGGAAAGCATTCGGCCTCGCCATCAGTGCCCAAGTGCGTCGATACCTTTCTGGTGACTTAGTTCTTCCAAGTTGTTCTACTTCAAGCAGTAATCTTCATCATCATCGTATGGTCCAAGGAACAAAGTGATCATTTACAGATCAGACTTCCATAGCAATACTTTTCCAGAATCAAATTTGTACTTCTTGTACTTTTTCTCATTTTATTTTCAAAATCCAACCTTGGTTTGGCAATTTTGTTAAGTGAAACAAAATGGCGACTCTGCTGGGGACAACCTTCTTCTCTAACGAGGAGGCGATTGCTCAATATGATGATGTTTCAGTCGTTCGACCAAGAAGACTCTGGTTGTACACTTCGACCAGACAGCCTACGAAGAAATGCTCCGAACTGGGGGTGGTTCTCGCCACTCCAATGTTCAAAAGTCTCGCAAAGCACGAAAAGTTTGGATTCCCAAATCCAAAGTGGTTTCTGATCTCTCTGTTGCTTCTGAAGACAAGGGAATTCTTTCCACTCCTGTCGTAGGGGCTCCCGTTCGTAACGAGGCAGTCCTTACTTCAGAGTTGCACTTAAAGTGTGACGATTTATCTCCCGTTTGTAACGGTAAAGATAATCAGGTTTCACGCCCGCTGCGTAAGAATCAAGTTTTACGCTCAGTGGGTAAGAACCAAATTTTACGCTCAGTGCATAAGAATGAATCTCCCATTCGTAATGGGACAGACTCTAAAGTTTATGCTTCTGAGTGTAAGAATCAGTCTCCCGTCGGTGACGTGGTAGGCTCAAATAAATTACGCTCCTCGCGTAAAGCAAAATCTCCCGTCTGTGACGTGGTAGATAATCAATTTTTATGCTCCATGCGTAAAGGTAAGTCTCCTGTCTTTGACAGTGCAGATAAAATTCATAACGATGTTTGCACATCTAATGTGAATGTACCTAAACGTGTGCAGCGTAAAAATGTCGTTGGTAAAGCTTCTATCCTACACCAACAACCTTCTTATACTGCTTTACGCAAAGTACCAAACTTACAAATTACACGCCAAGAAAATGGAGTCCTTCGTGCTAAATCTCAAGATTTACGCACACAACTCCAAACGCGTAAAAATGTACAGTTTGGTTCTGCGAATGCAGCCAGTAATCTTTTTTATACCCAAGGGACTAAACGTTTTTCTACTCCAAATGTAATAAAGAAGAATACTCCATCTGTTCCTTCTGATTTACGTGAATTGCTAATGCAAAAATGTAAGAACAGACAATCCCCGGTAATATTCCCCCAAGAAAAACATCATTGTGAATATCACCAGGTTGTGATCAACTGTTATTGTTCGGCTTCAAAACGGTCAGTTTTTGATCGTTTAAGTTTTAACTCGCCTCAACATCAAGCTGAAGACCAAGAACATGAGCTGTCATATGTGTCAGTCAACATAGCATCTCATACTAACAGAGGACGACATCTAAGACGGAATATGTCCCAAACCCCAGGTCAACAACAGTTCAACAGGCTTCTTGATTCCTTTGAAGGAGTATATCAGAATACTCGATCAAGAAGACAAAGACAATTGCAGACTTCTGATTCAGAAGCTGGGGGTACTCAATCTTTTGAGTCTGATACCGATAGTATGGATTCATACTTCTATACTAATCCCTCTGTATCTTCAAGAGAGGTTAAATCCTACGCTTTTGGAGATGAACCAGAGACGTCATCTTCTAATACAGAACAACGTCTCACTGCAGTGGAGCAATCATTGAAAGACATGCTTAACATGGTGCAAAGCATGCATCAGATAATTTTGAATCAGCAAACTGCTCAACCTACAGTAATAACTCCGGTACCAGTAGCAGCACAAACTCAAGATAGTCAATGGGCTGATATACCTTTGAATGTTCAAGAGCCTGCTGTTAATCAAAATTCTGCATCTCCAGATCCCATCATTCCAGAAGATGTACCACCTCCAGTGGGGGTTACGGTACATCCAACGACTATTCAATCAAATGTGTTTCCTCAAACCAGCGAAGCCATTCAAGCAGTGCGTGAACTCAAAGCACAGTTTGAAGTTTTGAGGCACAAAGATCAGCTCCAGAGGTTAGGGATTAAGCAACCTTATCCTCCTCATTGGAATGATGTACCCTTTCCACCGAAGTTCAAGCTGCAATCCATGGTTTTATTCGATGGAAAAGCATCTCCCAGTCAATATATTAATTACTTTGATATCATGACTGTACACTTGCAGAAAAATGATGCTCTTCTCACTCGAGTGTTCATCGGGTGCCTGACAGGTTCAGCTTACGACTAGTATCGTAGCTTACCCGATAACTCTATTTCGTCTTTTGACGAATTCAAGGCAATATTTCTCTCTCGCTTCTATGAAGGAGGTATGGACATGAACATGTCCTCCTTGATAGAAATCAAACAAAAGAAGAAAGAAGATACTCGGACGTTCATTGAACGTTTCCGACAGGCTACTCTAAAGATGCCTCCTTGTATGCCAGATTCAGCGTTGATTGATACATGCAAGATGAATCTGCGACCATCCATTGCTGTCTTCACAGGTTCCCAATTCACAGATTGGGCTTCGTTTATCATAGCAGCAGTTTCTGTCGAGACCAATGGTAGGTTGGCTCGTGAACACGGGATGATTTTCGCTTCAGAAAGATAAAGGGAAGAAAAGTAATCCTGGTAATAATCCTGGCAATCGTAATGTGAAAGGAAAAGATACTCTTATGGTCAATCTTTCCAAGAATAAAACGACGCCAAATAATCAGGAATCTTCCAGGCCAAAGGAAGAATACTCTTTTGACGAAAGTGATATCCCAGGAATATTTCAATGTCTGGTGAAAAGTGGTAAACTTCAGATTCCAGAGCCAAAAAGGCCTAATGAGGTGAATCTGACTGACAATCCCAAATACTGTATCTATCATAGATACATTAATCATCCTACCAGTGCTTGCTATGTCTTGGAAAAGAAGATCCAAGAGCTGATAAATGGTGGCGCTATCGCTTTAACCAATGATGACCATACGGTTACGACCAATATGGTTTCTCTTCAGTTCGGAGATTTTCCTCCACAACAAGTCCCAGATAGAATTATCCCAATTTCGAAGGCGACGATGAAGATCGTGAATATCCCGCCTGCCAGGAAAGAAAATACAGGATTGCTGCCGCTCACATTGAAGAATGGTGAAATCATGTGGGTACATCCTGACTTAGTACCTGAATTGGAAAATAAAAGTAAAACTTTAAAATCCAAGAAAGGTAAAAAAGTCAAAACCTGCAACATGATTTCGTATGTTATTCCAAATCCTGATGACTTGGATCATCTATGGGATGGCCTTCCTCTAGAAGATAGACTGAAAGGAAAGATAGACTGAAAGGACTAAACATCTGTCCTCCAAGTCTAGCTCCTCCTACCAAGCTCAGGCTTACTCATCAGCAGTGGCTAGCCATGAATAGTGTTCCTTTATACCAGGCACAACAAGTTTTTGCTGCTTATGAAAAAGCTCCAACAGGGATTTCTCCTCGTATCCCGAATCCTTCTCCTCCTTTAACTACAGAGACGTCTATGCTTTATTCTCCTGTAGTTGCAGAGGTTCCTTCCTCTTCCTGTGCTGAAATACATGTCCAAAGCTCACTGCCTATCCACTTGTATAGTCAACAATCTGTCCTTCTCATGAGGAAGATGGGTTATGACTTTCAAAAGGCAGAAGGTTTGAATTATGATAAAGGAATACGTCTTCCTTTACAAATTCAAAATCAGAATTCTACTGCTGGATTGGGTTCTGAAGTTCCTCATAACAACCCTCACAAGAAGAAGGCTAAGGGAAGAAAGACTAAATCCTGTAATATGGTACTTTCTTCTCCTAAGTCTGAAGAAGAAACTTTTGCTGGTACAAGATCTGGGAAAGAGTACCACAAAGATTATGAGGGATCCTCCAAAGAAGCAGAAGATGTAGTGGAAACTCTACCAGTTCAACCTTCTCCTGTTCCTGTTAAACCGTCTGTGGTTGAAAAGGGGAAACAGAAGGCAGTACGCTTTGATACCCCATTGAAGTCTGCTTCCAATCAGGGGGTGGTGATGAAGCCTTACAAGTTTGATATTCTAGCTCAGTTAGCCAATACTCCGGCTAGGCTATCTATATTTGAACTGCTTCGTCTTTCCAGAGAAAGCAGAAAGACTTTGAGCGAAGCTTTACTTCAAGCAGATTCATGCTTGGCTCAATTCAAGACTCCTGATAATATACCAGGGTCATGTCCGCAATGTCATAGTGTGATGGAAGCAATTCCCAACATCACCTTTACACAAGAGGATATGCTATTGAAACACAACAAGCATGATAGGCCTCTGTGCTACACTGGATATATCGGATTCGCTGAAATTGACAGGATTTACATTGATCCTAGGTCTTCAATTAGTATAATTCTTCAGAGTATGCTAAGACCCCTGAGGATTCCTACTAGTGAGTTGACTTACACTAGTACTACTATAGTTGGTTTTAACTCTGGCAAGAGCAAACCACTGGGGAAGATTCGTCTGCAGATTCAGATTGGTGATCTTCGAACTATGGTAACTTTCTATGTTATCAACTCGGACATATCCTACAATATTCTTCTTGGAAGACCGTGGATTCATGAGCACAATATTGTGCCTTCAACTCTTCACCAATATTTCAAATATGTGGACTCCCAAGGAGTTGTGAAAACTGAGTTTGCTGATATTAATCCGTTCAAGGGTGTCGAAGCCTACTTCTCTGATTCAAGGCTTTATAAACAAGAGCATGTGAAAGATATATCAGACATGGCTGAAGATCAATCATTATCTGAGGATCAATCTATTAATGGAGATCCGCCAGAGGAGCAACCTTTGAAGATCATAGTCAAGGGACGAATCCAATCCCAACCTGTCAATGATCAACCTTTGATAATCAAGGTTAAAGGAAGAACTCAAACTTCATCTGAGGGATCAATAAATATTCCTGCTAAAAGTCAAGTTCAACCTGTGATGATCAAGGTTAAAGGGCGTACTTCTTGTACGAATGATCCAGAATCACCATTGAGCGTCAATCTTGGCAAATCTACGCAGAAGACGGATGATGGTCCACTGTTGATTAATCCAAAACGTAGCAATCAGATTGAAAATGATGTAAATATTGATCATTCTGTACTGTTTGATATCAATAAAGATTTCATGTTCGAGTATATGGCTGTCAAGTTTATTGAGAGAATGACTTTATCTTCTGATAATCAAAGTCATCAGTATAAAGACAACATAGAACCGGAAGAAACTTTATACATTGATCATAAGGAGAATTCTTTTCCTCCTCATGTCGATGTCGGACCTTATGCTCAAAAGTTCTTGACATTTTCTCCCTATCTACTTCCTGTAGCCACTTCATCACAAGCTTGCGTAAACTTCAGACGTCACGAAGAATCCTATTTCGTTGTCCCATCTGATAAGAAAAACAAGCGTCAAATTGTGTTTGGCCTGGCTAGAAATATCCCTGTTACTCAGACAGATAATCTGAAGGATAAAGATAAAAGAAGAATCTGAATTGACAAATACAGTCAGCAATCTATCAAAATCATCCAGAACATGGGGTATGATTTGAAGACTATGTAAGGTCTTAATCAAGGCAAGGGTAGACGACTACCATTATGCGGTGATCCGTTTACCAGAAGACTCGTCATGGGTTGGGATATGATCCGTCCCACATGTTTAATGACGATATACAAGAAGAATTCTCTTCTAGCTCTTCGCAATCATCAGATTCGGAAGAAATTCTATTCATCGAATCCGATATGTCTCGTTCCTCATATTGTGAATCTGGGCAAATATTCTCAGTCAATATGGTTCAATCCGATGATGAATCAGAGCCATTTGAGAATGATCCTTGGGCTCAACAGATGGATACTCAATAGGAACTTCGTTTTGAACAACGACAGCCACCTACAGAAGATGAAGTTATCAGACGGAGTTACGTCCAAACCAATATTCATCAGTAAGAATCTTTCTGAAGATGAAAAGGAAGAGCTGATAAAACTTATCAAAGATTACATTGACATCTTTGCATGGAGTTATGAGGATATGCCAGGGCTAGATCCTAAAGTTGCTACTCATAAACTCAATATTTTGCCTAATGTCAAGCCTGTAAAACAACAGCGACGGCGCTTTAGACCAGATATGATGGATACAATTGAAGCAGAAGTCAAAAAGCTGATTACATGTGGCTTTGTTCGTGAAGAACAACACCCAGATTGGGTGGCCAATATTGTTCCGGTTATGAAGAAGAACGAAAAAGTCCGAGTTTGTATAGATTACCGAGATCTTAATACGGCTTGTCCAAAGGACGAATTTTCACTTCCCATCACTGATGTCATGATAGACAATACATGCGGTTTTGAACGTATGTCTTTCATGGACGGATTCTCAGGATACAATCAGATCAAGATGCATCCAGAAGATAAGAAGCATACATCTTTTCGAACACCCCTTGGGGTTTATTGCTATACGGTTATGCCGTTTGGTCTTAAAAATGCCGGTGCCACATATCAACGGACTATGAGCAATATCTTTCAAAAACATCTACGAAAAATAGTTGAATGCTACGTAGATGACATTGCTGTTAAAAGTCGGTCAAAGAATGATCACATGCAGGACTTGAAGACAGTATTTGAATTGATGCGCCAACATCAATTGAAAATGAACCCTACTAAGTCTTTCTTAGGGGTTTCTAGTGGCAAGTTTCTAGGATTTGTCATTACCTCTCAAGGTATCCACGTTGATCCTGATAAGGTTAAAGCAATTCTTGAAATGCGTCCTCCTCGTAATCTGAAAGAACTCCGTGGCTTTCAGGGCCGTATCGCTTATATCAGAAGATTTATATCTAATCTTTCTGGGAGATGTCAACCTTTCTCCCGTCTATTAAAGAAAGGAGTATCTTTCGTCTGTGATGAAGCGTGTCAAAAAGCCTTCAATGACATTAAGCAATATCTTACAAACCCGCCTGTTCTGGTACCTCCGGTGATAGGAAAACCATTTTTGCTATATGTTCGAGCCTTGGATCATTCACTTGGCGCTCTTTTGGCACAGAAAAGTGATATGGGTCATGAACAAGCAATATATTATCTGAGCAGAATGATGGTCGGAGCTGAACACAGATATACTCCTGTGGAAAAGGAATGTCTAGCTTTGGTTTTTGCCGTCCAAAAGACAAGGCATTATGTCACTGGACAGACTATTCATGTCATTTCCAGAATAAATCCCATTCGGGTATTGATGAGAAAACCGAGCATTCTTAATTCCAGGTTATCCACCTGGGCGATGTTGCTCACTCCTTATGACATGATTTATGTGCCTCAAAAATCAGTGAAGGGCCAAGCGTTAGCTGATTTCTTAGCTGCTCATCCTATACCTGAAACTTCGAAATTATATGAAAATATTCCAGACGAAGTAGTGGATTGTAACATGACTTTGAAGAATGATATATGGCAATTATATTTTGATGGAGCATCACGTGTGGGACCTAAAGGCAATATTGTTCTGGGGTAGGAATTGTCTTGGTTTTTCCTGACAAAATGGTCATATACCGTGCCTATTCTCTTAATGAGCCATGCTCTAACAATGTAGCAGAATATAATGCTCTATTGATTGGTCTCCAAGTAGCAAAACAATTGGATATTGAATTCTTAGAGGCTTATGGAGATTCTCAATTGATCGTTAATCAAGTTAGAGGGACTTATGAAGTCAGAAATCCTGATCTCATCCCCTATCATCAGGTGGTAGTCGAGTTCGTCCTATCATTCAAAGGATTCTTCATTGAATTTGTACCACGTTCTCAGAATGTGGAGGCTGATGCTCTTGCCAGTTTAGCTGCAGACTTGGCTGTCCCAATCCGAAGGCAAAATACAATTACTTTGTTGGACCGAGACTTGTTCTGTGTGAAGAGTAATCTGCATATTGAACAAAGTTATGTTACAGAGGCAAGTTCCCAGCAGAAAGATTAGAGAACTCCATTCATTGATTATGCAGTTCATGGGATTTTGCCTGAAGATCCTAAAGAAGCTGCATCAATTAAGAGACTATCGTTTCGATTCTATTATGATTCGTCTTTACATATGCTATATCGTCGTTCATATGACGGACTCTTACTGCACTGTCTCTCAGAAAGTGAAGCCAAACAAACACTACGTGAGGCTCATGATGGTGTCTGTGGTGCTCATCAACCGGGTCCAAAGTTGCAAGATCGCATTCGGAGAATGGGGTATTATTGGCCTTCTATGATAGCAGATGTTGTAGACTATACCAGAAGATGTAAAGCATGTCAGATTCATGCTGATTTTATTCATCAACCATCTGAATTTCTACATCCTACAGCAGCCTCTTGGCCCTTCGAAGCTTGGGGTATGGATGTCATTGGTCCTATTAACCCTCCTTCTGTCAAAGGACATCGGTTTATACTAGCTATAACCGATTACTTTTCGAAGTGGGCAGAAGCAGTCCCCCTTGTGGAAGTGAAAACATCTAACGTGATCAGTTTCATCAAACACTATGTCATTTATCGTTTCGGGATTCCTCGGCGGATAATTCATGACAATGGTCCACAATTTGCCAGTCAAGCATTTTATCGATTCTGTGACAAGAATCGAATTCAGAATTTGGCTTCTACGGCTTATAATCCAGCTGCTAATGGTTTAGCTGAAGCTTTCAATAAAACGATCATCAAACTTCTCAAAAAGTTTGTCTCTTCCAATAAACGTAATTGGAATGAGAAACTTGGAGAATGTTTATGGGCTTATCGAACAACAGTCCGGACTCCTACTGGTTTTACACCATTCTCATTGGTTTATGGATGCGAAGCTGTTCTTCCATTGGAAATCCAGATCCCTTCTCTACGAATAGCCATTGCTAATGAGCTAACTACGGAGAATAATGATCGCTTACGACTCCAAGAACTTGAAGGATTGGATGAGAAGCGTCTTCAAGCACAACAACACATTGAACTATATCAAGCCCGCATATCTCAAACTTTTAATCGTAAAGTTAAGGAGAGGGTATTCAAAGTTGGCGAGCTTGTATTAGCTGTTCGGAGACCGATGGTAATGACTCATAAAAGTAAAGGAAAATTCCAAGCAAAATGGGAAGGCCCTTATGTAATTGAGTCCGTATTTTCTAATGGCGCCTATCGGTTGTCAAAATCCAATGGAGATCTATTCATGCTGCCGATCAATGGCAAATTTCTTAAGAAATACTATGTATAAAAAGAGAAGACAGAACAAAAATAAAACTTCTTTATTATTATTTTTGTTCAAGATAAAAGACTAAGGACGAGGGCCACTCCCTTCCTTATTGAATACATAGTCGGCCAACGCATAGAAGGCGTCGTTTCCTGAACTCATGAAAAATTTGTAGGCGGTCATCCTCAATGCTTCTTCTTCAGGAGTTTTTCCTGGCTCTACTAAGAAAGCAGAGATGTCTTGGGGCGGCTTGGGCGTAGAAGAACTGTTGTTTACTTCGGTCGGACCCGTCACTATTGGCTCAGCAGGGCATGTCTCAATGACGTCCTCAATATTCCTGAAGACTTCATTCTTTTGCTGTACATCCTCGGAAGACATTTCCAATATAGGAGTAGAAATAAGAATAAAATGATTACAGAGAATTCTCACCTATTTATAGAGGAGGATTACTAATGAACTGGTCTCTGAAATTGAAAATAACTTTTCATTTCCGAAAGACTCGTTCATTCATGTTACCAGGTTCATCCATTTAATTATGGAATTGAATCGTCCTTTCTGTTCCCAAGAAATACGTTGATTCGTCCACCGTTTTAACGTATATGCTCACAATATCTGTCTTCTTATTCCCCAGCTACCAAGGTTTTGTTAAGCTGACTTCTTGTCTCAATTGATTAAAAAGTGGGATTCGTTATTTATCATGTTTTTATAACCTCTCGATAAATGCTAAATCTACCTACTTATCTGTCACTTCTATTTGACCTCTGCATAGATATTAATCTAATTTTCTTTTAAGTTCATATATGCTATTATGTCCATATTACCTCTGATAGTATCATATACTCTAAAACAGAAAACAAGATTTCATTTATCTATCATGTCCATATTACATCCAGATAGATACAAATCATTGATCATAGAAAAATCATTATTTTTATTCCCATATCATCAAAAAGTCTATTACATTTCTTAGACTTTCTTACAAGTTATAATGGAAATCTCTTACATTCTTGGATTTTCATTCTATACACCAACGATAACCTAATAGAGATCTATTTCTTCTTTGATCCTCTTTGACGGGTTCATTGTTGGTGGCAGTTCCTGACTGTCTGAGCTCCAGTGGCAACCAGAACAGCAGGAATCAAACTCTGGTCTTCTCTCTCAGACGAGAGGAGAACCCCAGAGTATGGCAGCCCGAAGGCGTGATGCTGCCAATACAATTGGTGGATTAGTGGCAGCACCTCAAAGGAGATAGGAATGTATCCAGCATTGGGATACGATTCCTAGTTCTGCCGCGAACGGAACTCTACTGCCCGATTTCTCGGGGTAGAGTTGACTCCACCATCCAACTCTCCGTGTATAAAGGCTCTTCCTACCAACAGAGGAAGACCCTTCTATCTCACGAAGAGTTCTGAGTTGTCTGATTTGTGCGTCAAAAGCGCATGAGCTCCCTGATGTTGATGTCAGAAGAACGCTCCTCACAACGTCAAAATTGCCAATGCCGGTTCTGGAAAAGCTGCTCAGCCAAACTTCTGCAGAAAACAACAAAGAAGAAGTGTTTTAAAAACAGAAGTATTATCAGATGCGTATTAAATGCTAATAAAAAAACAGATCACAAGGCTTTTTACGCCAGTGCTTCAGCAAGGCTTTTTACGCCAGTGCTTCAGCAAGGCTTTTACGTCAATGATTCAGCAAGGCTTTTACGCCAGCAATTAGCAAGGCCTTTTACGCCAGTGCTTCAACAAGGCTTTTACGCCGGTGCTTCAACAAGGCTTTTATGCCAGTGCTTCAGCGAGTTTTTTTTACGCTCGTCAAGAATTTACGTTCATTCGAAAGTCAGATATTTGCTTACGATCGGACTTACCATTTGAGTCGAATGGTTTGGCTCTAACGGTAGTTGAATCTGCGTCTAATGACTGGGCATACAAAAGAATACCGTGGGAAAGCTTCGCCATCCTCATTTGTTGGAGAACAACATCACAGAAAGTTATCTTCAGTGGAATGAGTACGAGAATATATGAAACATTCTTGGCTATTTATAAAGGCTAAAGAACTGTTGGGATGAGTCTATTTCGGGGGAAGATCCTATTTAAAGGCTCTCGTAACCACAAGACAGATGCCACGTGTTGGTTTATTTTTTGGGAATTAACAACCACAGAAGCAGTCAAAATAAATGTTGAACAGTTGAGATTAACATCAGACTTTATTTATAAAAGGGGGGAGTGGACCCCTACATATAAGAGAGTCGCAATACATGGAGTTTCACTTTCCCTCTCCTTCGTTGGACTGACGAAGGAAGGTGCCTAACTCACGCATGTTGTGAATCCCGGAGCGACGTATCAGATTTAAAAATGCTTCTGCATCTCCTGAGCCCTCATATGCAGTCGGGGGACCACCGTCGATGCGGCTGAAGACTGCTGGAGTTAATCCGAAGCACGCTACAAGGTTGCGTGCTCGCTCAAAGTCAATCCTTGAGCCCGAAGCCTCTTCATTGTTAATCTCCTTCTTGGACGCCATGTCACTATGGAGATGAATGACAAAAGTGAAGAATTTCTCTTCATTTATACGGTTAAATCAACTCTCCATATTCCTCATTGGAAACTGTTCATTATAAATGCAAACTCGGGGAAGCGAAAAGGCATTCGAAAGTTTCGAAAAAAGAAAATTCATTGTGACAATTAAGTGTTGACCGACACTATTGGAAATTACGCCGACGGTTGGACATCCCCGCTTTTACGCGGATGGCTGTTGCGTATCCCGAATTTTACGCTGGTAGATCAATCTCAACTTTTACGCTTCTGTTCAAAGTGTTTCAAATTTTGGAGATATTTGAAAACTTTGAAGGGGGTCTTGTAGGAGCGTAAAAAGTGCTTCACAAGAAGGGTCAAAGTGATAGTCCAGTCTACTCAAATTGATCCCCTTTATGCCAAGGAGAGGCTAATCACTTTACGCCTAAGAAGGCTGATCATTTTACGCTCAGGTCTACACCCATGATTTTACGCCAAGGACAGAGCAGCCACTTTTACGCTGGACAAAGCTGTCAAATCTCGCATTTAATGCAAACTCTGACATGAAGATATTAATGATGGCATTTACCACAGAATTCAATAGAATTTGTCTTATACAAAGACCATTGTTGTCGTTTATGGGAATCGAGCTACTTTACGCTCACTGTATGGTTTCTTTTACGCACGGAGTTTTACATGAGTTTTTATGCTCATAAAACAATGTGTGCGTAAAGTCTATTTGAGCCATTTTACGCTCAAGGTTATTCAATAACCACTTTACGCGGGAGACCTATGACAGAGCTATTTTACGCTCATCTTACTGCTTTACGCCCAGAGGATGTTGGACTATTTTTACGCCCTATTCTTTCTGGCCGGTTTGGAACGTGGTTTGCCTACATGGCCTTCATGCCACATATTTTGAAGAACGTGTGTACATGTATCCTATTCTTACTGAAATGATGGGACGCGTGTCAACGTATGCAAAGGATGACTTTGATCATGGGTGGCAGTTGTTAGCGTAAAGACAGATTTTGATGCTCTTTTACGCACAGAAGCCCCAGTCTATAAATAGACTCATTTTTCTTAAGGACAAAAAAAAGGACAGAGAGAGAGACAGGAGAGAATACAGAGATCAGAACTTCGAGATTTTGATTCACCAGAGCATTCTTCTTCAACTTTTCTTTCAGAACAGAGTGAAGCAAAGCAGGAAAGCATTCGGTCTCGCCATCAGTGCCCAAGTACGTCGATACCTTTCTGGTGACATAGTTCTTCCAAGTTGTTCTACTTCAAGCAGTGATCTTCATCATCATCGTATGGTCCAAGGAACAAAGTGATCATTTATAGATCAGACTTCCATAGCATTACTTTTCCAGAATCAAATTTGTACTTCTTGTACTTTTTCCTCGTTTTATTTTCAAAATCCAACCTTTGTTTGGCAATTTTGTTAAGTGAAACAATGCGTCCAAGTGCAATTAATAATGGCCTATACGGACACAAATATTAACGTGCATGCGGCTACCTAGAAATAAATGTGCATGCAGCCAAGCACGTAGATGTGCATGCGGCCATGAATAAATAAATGTCTAATGGCCATATGGCCAGGAATAAATAAATTACCATATGCGGCTCAGAAAAATTATTACATGCGGCCAGGAAGTCACTATCAATCATTACGCTATCAATTCGTGTTTAGGAAAGCAACTTAGAATCACACATTATTTAATCATAATAATATAATTGTAAAGGCAAATAAGACAAAAGATAGTGGGACCCGCAATTAATGCAAGTATGCCATGCGGCATAAATTAAATATTCATGCAAGCAATCATGCGGCCATAAATTATTATTTAACTGGCCATACAAGCAGTTGGCCATATGCGGCTGGGCAATTATTGGAGGGGTGCATATGCGGCTAGCAGATATTAGAGTGGGGCATATGCGGCCAGCAACTGAACTAAAAGCCATACAAGTTGTATGCGGCTACAACTAAACCCAAGGGCCATGCAATTTGCATGCGGTCAAGAATATTAAGCATGCAAGCAAAACTTGGATGCATGCAAATTAATATGTCATGGCAGCAAAGCCATATGCGGCTCACTTATAATAGCATGCAAGCTTAATCAAAGCATTAATATTATGGAGTCATGCATGCTAGCATGTGGAAAGGCATTTAATATTACGTAAGCTTAATTATGGAGCCATGCATGCTAGCTTAATGCAAGCTTACGCATGCTTAGTGCTGATGCATGCATGCTTCCATGCAAGCTTGCTGATGCAAGCACTTGCAATGCAAATGCTTAATGCATTAAATGCTTAATGTTTCCATGCAAATAATGATAAAACAACCATGCGGCCAGCATTACTCTCTTATGCGGCTAAGCAAGTAAAATGGAGGGGG
>JANAVB010034456.1:0-62147 GCA_029216955.1 Iris pallida | reverse complement strand
ATTTGAAGTAGGAATTTAGCATAAATAAAATTAACACTATAATGATAATATAAAGTATTCAAATCATAATTGAAAATAAATTAGCAGTCCTTTATAATATTTACTTATCTCAATAATTCAAATATTATTTAGTCATCAAAATATTTTCATAAACCATTTAAAATATATTTTGACAAACAAGATTCTCCTCGTACAATTAAAATAGAAATATTTCTTCCTATTGCAATATTTCGAATCAAGTCAAAACAAGTAAAAAAAATTAAAAAGGGAAACCGAGGTTTACAACATGGTCCATTCTAACTTCCAGGTATTGGTTATTCCCAAAATACCTATCCAGAAATTCATTCCAACCCCTGTCAACACTGGTTGAACCCAACAATCCTATTCGAAATAGGAAATCCTTAGAAGAATGCAGGAATTAACATAATTTAGCCAAAACCAACCAATATGAGAACATCACTACACATATATAGAATAAATTACAAAAATACATGCAATGTCTCATAAATCCAACTTATCAGAATACTTCTAGCTTAATCAATATCTTTCAACTGCCAACCACAACTAGTTCCCACACCAAACTACTGCCTAATTGAACTTAGTACAACCAACATCTTAAATTGAATTTAACTTCAGCTAACGGCTACTAGGCCCCCCTTGCCATCCGAGTATCTATTAAACAGAGCCTAGTCATCATATGGCAGACTTCATCATTCCCAGTAATACAACCCTTACTAACCCGTACACAGCTAAGCCTATTCCCGAGTCCCCATTGGTGGTACTCCCTTCTGAAACAACTCGACCCAGACATGAGTACACTGATCATGACCTCCGACTGGACACGAACGCCCTGCACCCAATCATCTCCTACCCAACCATCCATTAATTTTTAAATATGAATCAAACAAGCAATACTTGAGAAGAACGGAGTAGTACCTGTATGCAAGGATCATGTCCTGGAGTGGAATCACAACCTCTGGAAATTGGACACAGCCTCTTCGTATCCGATGATGGATCAAAACTCTATACAGGCATTTCAACAAACAGATTCTGATCAACAAAATAAACAAGAGGATATCATAGGAGTTTGGAAATTCCTCCTGAAAATTTTTTTGGTGATCAAAACTCCAAAACCTAATACTCACAAATCAATTTCCGTTCACAAACAAAATTCGAAATAACACATCCACTCTAATCTGCCCGATCAAAAAAAAAAACAAACCAGAAAAAAAATTTCTACAATCAAATGATTCATTCAAATGTAGGAAAATCCAGATCCGAGCAATGTTCGAGTCAAACTCACCAATTTTAATTGTCAGAATGGATTGAATTCTTTCGATCGATTTGGTCCAACACTTCCTATTCGAAATCATTGGCAAATTACAAATAAAGAATAAACGAACACATTGAACTGAATTTCAAGGAAACTTGGATCAAAACTCATCAGAGTTGATGATCGTCGACACGAACAGATGGTCTTCTCCACGAAAAAAATTCTGGTCGATCGAACACAGTATGAACATGAGAATTTGGTCAAGAACTGAAGAATCAAAGATTCAATCCGCAGAGAAAAGGATTCGAACTTGTTTACCTTGGTCGCTGACGCCGAAGTGTTACTGATCGTCCCGTCGGCTGGGATGAACTCTCGTAGTCGTCGATCGGAAGAAGACCGCCGTCGTCGTGAATACACGACCTAGTATCCGGTGGAGGTTGTCACCATCGTCGCCATCGGCTATTGCTCTTCTCTCTAAGGACTTTAGGGTTAGAATTTGGGAAGCTAATGGAGAAGAAGAGATGGGAGGAGTTCGAGAATTTGTGCTGAATGAAAATACAGAGGAAGGATTGATATATATATTCAGTTGAGGCCGTTGGGCCTCACGTGGAGAAGGAAATTCTTGGCGAGATGAAATTTATGTAAGCTGTTACTTTGGAGAAGAAAATCACATCGTTAGTTAGAGAACTAGTGGGAAGGAAAGGAATTGGTTTTTCTAGCAGGATTTCAAATTGAAGTGGTTCTTCAATGAACCAAATTCAAAGTAGTAACTGTTTGGGCCGGCCATAAAGGCCCAAACCTCAATTGTTATAAAAAAATAAACAAGTAACCATTTAAAATATTATAGAAAATATTAAACCAAGGATATGATTTGTAAAATAAAATATTATTAAAATATTCGGGAACACTACTAAAATACAGCAATTTGGCGACGGACTATTAGCGACGGATCTTACCATCGCTAATAGAGATGGATTAGCGACTACCTTGTGACGGACTACCGTCAGAAAGCAATAAATAATTTTTTTATTTTTGTGTCAAAATCAGTCGCACATCCGTCGCTAATTTGACAAAAATTTAACGACGGATTGATCTCCGTCGCTAATATATCGCACATTGTGGCAGCAAAATCTAAAAAAATCATGCAATAAATTAGCGTCTAACTTGCGACGGACGTTCCGTCGGTAATCTAGTGGGTATTTAGCAACTACCTAGCGACGGATATATCCGTTGGTAGTCCGTCGCTAAATACTGTAACCTAACTTAAATTGAACCGACGGGGGAAAATTTTTCATTCCCCCAGAAAGACTCTCTCTTCCCCCTCACTCTCTCTCTCTCTGGCGGCTCTCTCTCTCCAACGGGTCTCTCTCTCCGGCGACTCTCTCTTCGACGACTCTCTCTCTCTCAGGTATGCTCTCTCTCCCCCTTTTTCTCTCTCTCTCTATGTGTTTAGCATAACATATAGGATTTCGGGTTGGGAGGGGTCGGCTGTCGCTGGGGCCGGCGTGGTGGGGGAAGGGAGTAGGGACGGGGGGGAAGGTGTTGAGGGCGGGGGGCAGGATAGGGTTTAGGGTTTTGGGGCAGGGATAGGGTTTCGGGTCGGGGGGGCGGTCGGCTGTCGCGGGGGCCGGCGGTGGGGGGGGGGGAAGGGACGGGGGGTGGATGGTGTTGGGTGCGGGGCGGGGGGCAGGGTAGGGTTTAGGATTTGCTGTTAGGGGGTGGGGGTGGGTGATTGCTGTCGGGAGGAAGGGGTGGGGTGGGGGTTTGGTGTCGGGGATAGGCTATCGGGAGGGTGGGGGAGGGGAGGGGGTTTGCTGTCCGGCGGGGTAGGGAAGGGGGTGGGGGGTATCGGTTGTTTTGGATCAGACCATTCCTATGAGTATCGGTGGTTTCGAATCGGAGTATCGGATCGGGGGAGGGGGTATAGGTGTTTTCGGATCGGACCAATCCTATGAGTATCGGATCGGGGGAAGGGGGGTATCGGAATCGGTATCGAAATCAGAATCGGTATCGGACCATTCCTATGAGTATCAGATCGGGGGTATCGGTAATATCGGTGGTTTCGGATCGAAGTATCGGATTTTTTGGTATCGAAAAACAAACAACTACTAATAAATTAGAAGGTAGTTTAAAGTATCTGCCGATATATGTATCGAAAAACAAATAATTTAATAAAGTATCGGCCGATACCGATACCGATCGGAGTATCGGACTATTCTTATGAGGATGGTTTAAAGTATCGCCCGATATATGTAAATTACGACGGATAGCTATTGACACACGGACACAGTGTCCGTATATCATGACACAGGGAAGAAGGGGGACTTATTCGGGTACGGGTTCGACCCGTACGAATTGAATGCGTTTTTGCAGTATATGTAATATTTATATTAGAATTCCAATTCTAAATTGGAAGGTAGTTAACTAGCTAGGAAATAGTCAAGAATAATTATAACTAATTCAGGATTATTAATTCTTGATCAAGATCATCAATCAAGGTCAAGAGTTGATAACCAAGATTAATATACAATTAATCAAGATGATATTGAACGTAGTGTAGCAACGTATAAGTAGTATACAGTTTGGCATGTCCCGCTCCGATATTGACCGACACCTGATACTGACCGATACCGGTCCGATACTGTCCGATACCGATACAGTTTGGCATGTCTCGGTATCGGTATCGGACTATACTTATGAGTATCAAAATCGGTATCGGTATCGGACTATTCTTATGAGTATCGGTATCGGGCTATTCCTATGAGTATCGAATCGGACTATCCCTATGAGTATCGATATCGGAGCCTAACCCTAACCCTAACCCTAATCCTATATAAGTATCGGTATCGGGCTATATGTAATATTTATATTAGAATTCCAATTCTAAATTGGAAGCACTACAAAAATAAGCCAGATCAGCGACGTCCGGATACGTCGCTAATTAAGGCATATACGTCGCTAAAGTTATTTAGCGACGAAAAATAAAGGTCACGAAAAAACTAGTCGCAGATGACACATTCGTCGCCCTACGTCGCTGTTTGCGAGGTCACCACTATGTCGCTGTGTCGTCGCAAAATTAGCGACAGAGGACGACGAACATTGACATCGCAAAATTAGCGACATAGTACGACGTATTAGCGACGTCCAGTTATATTCATGTGATGACATGGCATGCCTGCCACGTCAGCATCTTAGCGACATACAGCGACGTATTAGCGACGTCAGTATTCTACAGTGAAGCGACGGATTACGACGGTTAGCGACGCAATGCCGCTATTTAGCGACGTATCTGTACATCGCTATCCGTCGCTATACGTTGCAGAATAATAAAAAAATATTTAAAAAATATAATGTGTATTTTTGTTATGCTGTGTGTCTGTGTTTACAGTGTGTGTGAAGTGCAGTGTTCGAACCATCGACAGTTTCGCTTACTGTTCTATGTTTTATCTTGGATAAAAATAGCAACAGTTTAGGGTGCACTTCTCAGAGCTTCCTCTTCACGTCCTTCACCTTCTCGGGATCCTGTACGACGTCTCAAGAGAGTAAAGGATGTGAAAATGAAGCTCTCAGAAGTACACCCTGAACAGTTGCTCTTTCTGTCCATGATAAAACATACAACAGTAATCGAAACTATCGGTGGTTTCGAACACTGTATTTCACATACACTGTAAATACAGACACACATCATCACAAAAATACACATTATATTTTTTTAAAATTTGGGCAGCACCTTCTTTGTATATCAGATCATCGCTTATAACTCAGCATAGGTATATTTGTCATCCCCGTCGCAGATATCACAAAGTAAATATCATAATAAAAATACCAACAAGTAAATATCATGAAGTAAATATCATGAAGTAAATATCTAACAAACATACATGTCCACAATGGAGGGCAAATAAGAATGAAAATCAGTGTACAGAACGGTCAATGGGCCCATAGGGCCAATACATACAAAGATGATAAAAAAATCTATTGTATCACTGAGGACCCCTGCCTAAGCCAAAATCTGTCAAGACAAACCATGTCAACCCAAGCACTGCAGGCCACACATGCATATGGTTTCCTATAAACCAACCCATCTAAACACCTGCACTCGACCATGGGGCACTCTCATGTGCATCCAATGCACAAGTCTAATGGCCCCTAAACTTGTCACACCCTATCCTGCCATTAAGTTGCTGCCTATAAACAGAGGTAACTCTCCTATACATTCACACTTCTCACACTCTCTTCCTCTGTGATACATTTATTTGTTACATCTGTTACATCCGCTGCCGCTGCCGCTGCCTATTGCACTAACAATATGTTAGTATCCCTCTACTAATCATATTGGACATAAACCCATCCTAACCACTCTCAGAATTTCTCCATGGGTGATATCAAACCCATCCTAACTTCTAATAAAGACTCAAAAGAGCCTCAAAATCGAATCTATGGATTCAAAACACACACAATAGCTGTGTGTGTATCCGTGTGTGTCTGTGTGTGTCCGTGTCCGTGTGTGTGTGTGTTCGTGTGTCCGTATGTGTGTGTGTGTCTCTGTGTGTGTGTGTGTGTGTGTGTGTGTGTATGTGTGTGTGTGTATGGGAGAGAAGGAGGAGGAGGAGGAGTGTTAGGGTTTACCGGAGAGAAGGGGGAGGAGGTTGAGGAGGAGGAGCTCGAGGAGGAGGAGCTCGGGGGGGTTGGGGTCTCCGGAGGAGGAGGGAGTCGCCGGGGGGAGGGAGTTGCCGGAGGGGGGAGGGAGTCGCCGAGAGCTCCGCACGAAAATAAAAATTATGAAATTTTCGAGTGAGGAGGAAAAAGGAAACGGTCCCGTGCCCTAAGTAAAAAAGTTAGCGACGTCAATAGTCGACGTCGCTAAACGTCGCAACCTTTTAATATATGGCGACATATTTTAATAATTTGTCGCTGAACGTCGCTATTCCGCGACATAATTTATCTACTGTCGTTGAATGTCGCTATTCAGCGACGATTTACAATGTCAATAGAAGGGCGTCGCTATATTACATATTTAGAGACGGTATTTTGTTCCGTCGCTAATATAGCATATTTTAGTAGTGAAGGTAGTTAACTAGCAAGCAATTAGTCAAGAATAATTATAATTAATTCAGGATTATTAATTCTTGATCAAGATCATCAATCAAGGTCAAGAGTTGACAACCAAGATTAATGTACAATTAATCAAGATGATATAGAACGTAGTGTAGCAATGTATAAGTAGTGTACAGTTTGGCATGTCCCGCTCCGATTCTGACCGATACCCGATACTGACCGATACTGGTCCGATACTGTCTGATGCCGATACAGTTTGGCATGTCTCGGTATCGGTATCGGACTATTCTTATGAGTATCAAAATCGGTATCGGTATCGGA
Source organism: Iris pallida (assembly GCA_029216955.1). NCBI lineage: Eukaryota > Viridiplantae > Streptophyta > Magnoliopsida > Asparagales > Iridaceae > Iris > Iris pallida. The sequence goes on along the minus strand of JANAVB010034456.1, from coordinate 55,495 downwards.
CTATTCCTATGAGTATCGGTATCGGAGCCTAACCCTAACCCTAACCCTAATCCTATATGAGTATCGGTATCGGACTATATGTAATATTTATATTAGAATTCCAATTCTAAATTGGAAGGTAGTTAACTAGCTAGGAATTTGTCAAGAATAATTATAACTAATTCAGGATTATTAATTCTTGATCAAGATCATCAATCAAGGTCAAGAGTTGACAACCAAGATTAATGTACAATTAATCAAGATGATATAGAACGTAGTGTAGCAACGTATAAGTAGTGTACAGTTTGGCATGTCTCGCTCCGATACTGACCGATACCCGATACTGACCGATACCGGTCCGATACTGTCCGATACCGATACAGTTTGGCATGTCCCGGTATCGGTATCGGACTATTCTTATGAGTATAGAAATTGGTATCGGTATCGGACTATTCCTATGAGTATCGGTATCGGGTTATTCCTATGAGTATCGATACCGGACTATCCCTATGAGTATCGGCATCGGAGCCTAACCCTAACCCTAACCCTAATCCTATATGAGTATCAGTATCGGGCTATTCTTATGTTTAGTTTGTCTTACGATATAGATTTTTACATCCAAATCAAGGATGAATCGTTACTTTGTTGATCGTACATGGATGTACAAACGGCAACACGAGAGCAGAATTGGCATGATTGACGATTTTTAGGCAGGTGTGGAAGTATTTCTTAAGTATGCCATGAGCAAAGCTCAGTACATAGACAGTAACAAAATCAAGTGTCCATGTGTTAATTGTCACAATAGACGTTACGAAGAAGTGGTGACTGTGAGAGATCATTTGACCCGTAAGGATTTCGTACGTGATTACGGCCTGTGGTCATCGCAAGGTGAATTATATTCGGAAAGACAGGCTGTGGAAGTTGCTACTTATGCTTTTGATGATAATGCTGCAATGGATGTCCTCAAAGACGACGGATGCTCTGTTGATTATGGAGACGTACAGAACCTTGCATGAGATATGGTGTATGATGCGGCAGGGCCTAATTTTGATCCGGGGGATCCTAATCCCGAGGCGAAGGAGTTCTATGATATGTTTCAGGACGCAGATACTCCTTTATATCCTGGTTGTGAGACTCATTCCGTACTGTCAGTGACGATACGGTTGTTGAACATAAAGTCTGATTTTAACTTGCCACAAGCTTGCTATGATCGGATCACATAACTAATCAAGGAGGTGTTACCGAAGGAATCAAAATAGCTCCCAAAAAACTTCTACAAGTCAAAGATGATGGTCCGACAACTGGGACTGGGGTACAAGAAGATAGATTGTTGTCGCAACGGATGCATGTGGTACTACAAAGAGAATTACGTATTAGAAAGTTGTAGCTTCTGTAATACGGATCGTTACAAGCCAGTATAGGAAAAAAGAAAGTCAACTAGAAAACGACGTCATTACAATTATATGCCTTCCTTGTCGATCACGAAGCTCTTGCAGAGGATGTATATGTCTCTGAATACAGTGGAACACATGACGTGGCACAGCGAAGAACGCATAAAGGACGAAGAAGAATTGTCACATCCTTCGGATGGAGAGGCATGGAAAATTTTTAATTTGTGTCATCCAGATTTTGCTGCAGAGCCTAGAAATGTACGCCTTGTGCTACGTTATGATGGCTTTGCCCCTTTCGGACAGTCGGGATCTCAATACTCATACTGGCCGGTCATTTATACCCCTTACAATCTGCCACCATGGATGTGTATGAAGACTCCTTATTTGTTCTTGACAACTATTATACTCGGTCCCAAAAATCCGACGAAGAACATCCATATCTATTTACAGCCATTGGTGGATGAGCTGAAACAGCTGTGGGAGATCGGCAAGACGACGTATGATATTTCTAAGAAACAGAACTTTCAGATGAGAGCTTCACTCATGTGGACAATCAATGATTTTCAAGCATACGGTATGCTGTCAGGATGGAATACGTACGACAACATGTCTTGTCCGATGTACATGGAAAATAGTAAGGCATTCCGTCTTAAGCATGGAGGAAAAACTTTTTTCTTTGACTGTCACCGTCAATTTTTGCCCGTGAGCCATCATTGATGAAAGAACAAGGACACATTCAGATCTGGAAAACAAGAATTTCTTGATCCTCCTGCCAGATTGTCGGGATATGATATTTGGGAAGTTGTAAAGGAATTGCCCACCGCAATGGAAGATCCATCGAACAATCGTGTCGAGGGGTTCGGACAAAGCCATAACTGGACCAAACGGAGTATTTTTTGGGACTTGCCTTATTGGAAAGATAATCTTATAAGGCATAATCTTGATGTCATGCATATTGAAAAGAATGTGTTCGATAATGTCTTCAATACCGTCATGGACATTAAAGGAAAGACGAAGGACAATCCAAAAGCAAGACAAGACATGGCCGAGATATGCAAACATCATGATCTAAATTTGATAAAAAGGGGAGCTGGTGGACAATTTACTAAGTCTATAGCGCCATATACATTGAGCAAGGAAGATAGATTATTAATCTGCAAGTGGATATCTACTTTAAGATTTTTCGACGGCTATGTGTCGAATTTGTCTAGATGCGTTGATCTCAATGAACGCAAGCTAACAGGAATGAAAAGTCACGACTGCCACGTGTTTATGGAAAGATTACTGCCCATTGCTTTGAGAGAGTTGTTGCCTTCTGCTGTATGGGTTTCGTTGGCCGAGCTGTCTACATTCTTCAGGGATATCTGTTCAACTAAGTTGACGGTGCAACATATGGTACAACTTGAGAAGAAGATTGTCTTAACAATTTGCAAGTTAGAGAAAATATTTCTACCGGGCTTTTTCGACAGTATGGAGCATCTACCGATTCATCTACCATACGAAGCCCGTGTCGGTGCATCTGTTCATTATCGATGGATCTTTAAAGGTAAATAAAAATTGATATAATGTAAGTAGAATTTTATAATTCATTGTTAATTCTTAATATAATTTATCTTTCTCGGTACCTACACCATCTAAAGAAGAAAGTTGGCAACAAGGCTCATATAAAGGCTTCGATATGCGAAGCATATCTTATCGAGGAGATGTCAAACTTCTGCTACATTTATTTCGATACTCATGTCGAGACAAATCCAAATAGAGCTCAAAGGAATGACGAATACGTTGAGGATGGAGGTATATTCAATTTAAGGGGCAAGCCTATTGGGGCTAGTAAGAAACGGTGGTTGACTGACGATGAGTATGATGCCGTGCACCGATATTTCTTGTTAAATTATGACATACAAGAAGTAAGAGATTTGGAGAAGTAAGTGACTACACCTCGTTATAATCTCTAATTTGGTGAAGTAAGTGACTACACTTATTTTTGTTCTCTCTAACAGTGTATTTAGAGATGAAGTCAAAATAAGGACACCTGATATTACCGATGAGGGACTTCAAAGAGAGGCTGATTGTACCTTTCCGACCTGGTTTTGAAAATACGTAAGTAACTGAGATAATATGTTATACAGCTACCATTAAAATATATGCAAGTAAAACATTTAAATTATCATTATTTGTTTACATGTTTTATTGCCTAAAACAACACTCACAAATTAGAGCATTCGTTATTTGGCATTGGGACCGAAAATGCATGCGAAGACTTGGCCAGGCTATGTCGTTAATGGCTTCAAGTTTAAGGCAACTCAGCATGCTATAAATGCCGAATTTGTCAATGACAACTTCAGTACTAAGGATTCTGGTGTTTGCATAAGAGGCACCATCTATGACGACGAGCCAGACTTTGACTATTATAGAGTGCTTGGGGATATTATAGATTTACAATATAGTGCCCCATATGATACGCATATTGTGATATTCAAATGTGAATGGTTCGATACGACACCAAATATCGGTTGGAGAATCGATAAACAATTTGGATTCGTCGATATAAATCACCGTAGGAGGTATAGAGGGTCCGACACGTTTGCGATAGCAAGTCAGGCTGTTCAAGTCTACTATACAAGCTACCCAAGGCATCGTAGAGATCGATTTGACTGGTAGGCAGTATGCAAGATTAAATCTAGAAATACTTTCAACATTGGAGACCCAGCATACCAAGAGGACGAGATCAAAAAGCCCCAATACTTGGGACAACAGTCGGATATCATGGATGTTGAATTAGAGGTTGATATTCTCCTGCTGAGGAAAATATAGGGGAGGAAGAGGTTGATATACAAGACTTAGATGTCAACCAGGGGAGAAAGAGACGTCTTATCCCAAGTATTGAGACTGAAGAAGAAGAAGAAGAAGAAGAAGAAGAAGAAGAAGAGGAAGAAGAAGAACTTGATGAGGATGAGGATGCAGATGAAGTCGACGATGAGGATGAGGATGATGACGAGAATGAAGACGAGGACGAGGACGATGACGATGATTAAATATCGGTATATTTCAGTTCATGTTTTTGTCGAGGCTGAGGCCGAGGACGATTCAGTTTAAATTAAACTTCTGTATTCTTATTTCAGTTCATGTTTTTGTCGTTCGATCATCTACTTATTGTATGATTTTATTTCTGCAGATGGCACTCCTAGTCCTACTCGTATGGCAGGCACTCGTCGCCCTGCTGCTGGTATATATATTTAGTTCAGTTTTATATTCATTTATAGTTCTATATTATTAATTATGTTTATGTGTTCTATTTACAGGGCATGGTTGTGAGCACTCATGCTGGTGGTGCTGGCCGTGGTCGTCGTGGTGGTTGTAGTGGTGGTGGTCGTGGTCGTGGGCTTGGGCGTGGTGGTAGCGGTCGTGGTCGCCATCCGTCTTCCCTGGATGTGACCTCCGATCCCGACCTAGAGAGCCCGGGCACAGACTCTTCCCACCATCAATCTACCTCGGTGCCACAGTCATCTTCGTCGAGGCCTGCTACTCCATCCGCTAGCGGATCCGTTCCGCCACCGGATGCAACAGCGGATGCATCAGCATATGCAGTAACGAACCCAGCAGTTACTGCACGGTGGGCCCCGGAGTACCCCCGGATTCAGTTTCATCCTGTTATCAGGGAGTACATGTACGGGCCCTCAGATCCTCCGACGCCACCAAAGAGGCCGATGGGCGAGTTCCGACGAAAGATATGGCCCGCGGGTGAATCGTAAGTAAATTTAAGTAAATTTATTAAATTTGTTTCATTTATTCAAGTCAATAATCCAGTCGTTGCTTCTTTATAGATTTTTCCCATAGGATGTTGCCCGGATTCTAGGGCACATTATCCAAGATAACTACCATGGCCCCTACCTCAATTTTTCTTAGGTGCCTCAGGATAGGTAATACGTCTGGCTCGACGAGATGATGGTATATATCTTTTGGTTAATTATTAATTATTCTTTAATTCATTAATTTTTTAATTACTTGATATTTGAATTTGTATGTCAGAGGACGTTCTGGTGGCCCCTCCATCGTGAGGAGGCAATCCGTAGGACCTACAAAGCCGCCGCCGGAAAGAAGATACGGGATGAGGTGTACGACCTTCGTACGGCACATACGAAGAAGGACTGGATCCGGGCGGAGTACTATGAGGAGATGTTGGAGAAGATGGATACTCCTCAATACAAGGAGAAATCAGATAAAGCCAAAGCGAACAGACAGGCCGCGGGTCTGCATACGGGGGGATCAAGGCCCCACGCATTGACGCGTGCAGATTTGGTGAGATATCGCAAATTCATTCCACTATTTAATTCGGTACTATTAATATACAAAGTTAATTAAATTTTACGTATGCATGCCCAATGGAAAGTGAAGGAGGGGAGAGAGGCGGAGGCGGTCACCACTCACGAAGTATTCGTGCGTACACGTAAGAGGTGGAAGGACGGGAGCTTCGTCGACACGAGGGCCCAGGAGACTGAGGTAAGTACTTACGTTTATGAGATTTATGTTAGAAATATAATTATTGTTAACTTAATTATGTAAACTTAGGATTCAGACTATAACTTAGGAAAAAATAGGATTTAGATTATAACTTAGGAAAACTTATAGTATAAACACATTCATTGGATAGGCTACATATCGTGAGGCACTCCGTCGAATTGAGCCCCCTGCCGAGGATGTTGTGTAACGCCCCAATCCCAAAATACGTAGGAGTAGGCACGTAGACATGCTAGCTGTATCCATAAGAAGTACATGGGCCTCGTATAGATACATAAGCTGTAAAATGTAGTAAACCACAACAAACTAATCTCATCCACAAAATGAAAGAATAAAAGATATCATATAATCAACTATGAATTGTCATTGGTACATGTAGTTGGGTAGAGACAAATCCACTACCAACAATGAAAAGAAATACACAACAAAAGAAAGAGTTTGGCGAGCGGAGCGAAGACGATCAAAGTGCAATCATCCTCAAAAAAATAGAGATGATCATGGCCACGGCTAGAACACCCGCGAAAGACAAGAGCACACACCTGGCGAGATAACCAGGTCCTCAGAGGGACGTAACAAGACACATTATATCATGCCATAAACTGAATATAGTTAGCTCAATAGAAAATTGCATATGTCTAAACAGATAAAGGTCCTTAACCATTCTATATGAAAATGCACTTTAAAGACAACGCTCCACACAAGGGCTTCCGAGACTAGAAACACGGCGCGTTAGCATTTCAACCGAGGTACTAGTGGCATCTAGAGAAAAATAAATAATGCACAGCACACTAGTCTCTCGGGTGAGTCACTAAAGGCAGCTAGAGGAAAGTAAATGCACGACACATTAGCGTTTCAACCGAGGTACTAGTGGCATCTAGAGGAAAATAAATAAATATACGACACACTAGTCTCTCAGGTGAGTCACTAACGGCAGCTAGAGTAAAGTAAATGCACGACACATTAGCATTTCAACCGAGGCACTAGTGGCATCTACAGGAAAATAAATAAATGTACGGTACACTAGCTCTCGGCTGAGTCACTAATGGCAGCTAAAGAAAAGTAAATGAGTGAAAGCCCCTGCGCCTAATAACTGTCTTCTTCCTCCCCATGTACTACACGTGATGTATCCACATCACGATATTCCTAATAACTGCTAAGTCGTCTAGACATCCATAACGATTAGCAGTCATATCCTAATGCCCGGCCTGTACGCACCGATGATCAGTCAGCACGCAAGTCCGTAACTATATACGACTCATGACTTCGTGGCACATAAGTGTCGAGGCCAATGAATGCGACACACACAAGTGTGGTCCCTTAACTCTAGGCTAAATGCATAAAGAAAACTAAGGTATAGTAATGTTGCATCTACATACAGTTTTGAAATAATAGTTTATATTTGCTAGAAATAAATAATTGTAAAGCATGCATGATATTGAGCAATAAAATAAACAGGAAGGCATGGTGTCTTGCCTGGTGGGACACCGGGTGTGCAGCGATGATCAAGGTGGCACATCATGCGACTTCAGTGTAACAACTACACAAGGTGGCCTCTGATGACCACACAGACGGTTTCATCGGGTCCAGAACAGTCCAATTAGTTAGGGTGGTCATACGGAAGTTCGAATTCGAAAGTGGGTAGGGAATACTATTAGTCATAGTCAAGAAGCAGATAGTAAATAGGATTTTGGAGGACAAAATACTTATACAATTTTTAGAAAATAATTTTATTTATTTAATGAGAAGTAGATTTTATTAGTGTAAAAATTACTTTGGTGAATATTTGTAAACACTAGAAAAGCATTGTATAAATTTGTTAACTACTATTTGTTAATAATAATATTCAAAAATCTACAAAAATCGTTTTTGATCAAAACTATAAATTAAATTTTGGGAAATAAATAAAAACCCACTTTTTAGAATACCAAAAAATATTTTAGTAATATATATATTTTAGGTTGAGCCAAAGTCTATATTTTTATTATACACATAAGTTTTAAAAATATCAATAATAAAAATAATGATAATAACCAAATACAAATAATAATACAAATATTTAAATACACCATATATTCCAACAAAATATATACCATATATATGTGTATACTGCTTTATTCTGATAAAATAATAATAGCAATAAACTAACAATAATAACAAACTTTATTAATAACAGAAAAATATTAATAATAACATATATTTAGCTATACAGTACATATATATACTTAATAATATAGCAAATAGTTAAATATAATAATAATACTAATACTGATATAATAATATTAATAATAATAATAATAATAATGATAAAAAAAAAATAATAATAATAATATAAACTAAAAAAATACTATACTGCTGTCTTCCCAATTCGTCACATTTATAGAGAGAGAGATGGGAAAGAGAATGAGAAGGAGGAAGAGAAGAACAGAGAGAAGAGAGAGAAGCGGAGAGCGAAGAAATAGGAGGCGTGCGCTCGCCGTGAGCGGCGGCCTGCGGCGGTGAGAGGAAGGGGGAAAAGAGCTGGCAGATCCGCGTGGAGGAGGCAGATGCACGCGGAGGAGCGTGCGGCATGGGGCGGCCGGGCGGAGGCTGAGTAGGTGCGGCGATCGGAAGAGCCAGTCGGCGTGGGAGCGTGACGCCGGTCGTCGAGGCTCAACGACAAGGTCGATCGCCTATGGTGGCATCGCGGAAGAAGGCGGAGGACTGATGGAGGTACGTGGCGGTGGTGGGGTGTGTTTGTTATTTTAGGGGTTGTTTGTTTTTGGAGGTTTTGGGTGGTCGACGGTGGTAGTCGGTGGCTGGCGAGGTGCCGAAGAAAGATGGGGGCTTCGACAGAGGTAATTAGGGAAGCACTTTTCTCGGCTCGGGGCTGTACACGGTGGTGGTGGGCGTGCCTGAGGGAGCCGATGGTGGTGGCGGTGGTGGTTTTGGTGACGGGTGGATAATGATGACGATGGTGGTGGTGATGGTGTGTCGGAGAGGGGATTGGGCGGTGGTAGCCGGATTCGGTTGAATTGGAGGCGGCGGCGACGGTGATGGGTGTTCGAGTGGTGGTTGTGGTAGTGAGTTGACGGGTGCCGCGGTAGCTGTCATTGGAGACGGGGAAGATGGGTTGGTGAAGGTGGCAGTGGTTGTGTCCGGGTTTGGGCGATCGGCCGGGACAGGCAGCCGCGGCTCTGGATTGTGGTCAGGTTGGATCGAGCGTGGTGGTGGTATCGATGGCCATGGGTCGGAGAAGACAGGTCTCGCCGGGGTGACTGCGGATAGGATTAGGGGTAGGAATTTGATTGTGTTGGGGGTGTCCGACACGAAAATAATGGAATGTATATGTAATTGTGGAATAAGAATTGGACGGAGAGGGGGCATGGACACGATGCACGAGGTTAGGGTTGGAGAAATATTTGTGGAGTATAATGGTGGTGGAAAACAATATGGAGGCTCTCCTGATATAGGAGGGGGACTCCTAGTTTTATATGGACTAGGACTTTCAAACACTCCTTTGGATAATTCGTCTTTTTAATTTAAACAAAAACAACCGATTCGATAATTCATACATCTAGATAAATATCCATAAGTTTAAACTAAAATAAAAATCATATCAAATTAAATTTAATTTACTATAAATGATCAAACAATAAATCCATGAATTTCGAATTATCTTTATAATAAATAACAATACTAATTAATTTCAAAAATTACTATAATTATTAAATATTGACAGAAAATAATTTCAAACTAGCTTTTTATTAAATTAAGAGAAAACAATTTCAAAAATTTGCTATATATAAATGAACAAAATTTCATTAAATGACATATAAATAAAATTTTACATAAAACAAAATTTTTTGAATTATTACTTATAAATAAAAATAATCCTTTTAAAATAACTACGGTATGATATTTTTCGTGCTCAAACACGATAAAATATTTATCTTATATAAAAATACTTTCTATAGGAAAATCTATACTATAAAACTTTATATATATAAAAATATGCTACCCTGCATATATGTACTCGCATGCAAATAGTATTCACATAAATATTTATTTTCAAAATTACCAACCGTATTTGTATAATAAATAAAATAACTTTCTCAAGAACATAGAACAAATATGTTTTGGCAAACATTGTATGATACTAAAACAAGCAAAACTTATTTACCATATAAGTATTTCAAAAAATATTTATTCGCTATTTAAGAGTTTATAATAAAATGAATTTAGAAAAAAAATTAAATATTTCGTATCTACGTATTCGTACTCGTCGTATAATACCAAAATAATAATAAAAAATTAGTAGAAATTTAGGGGTATTACATGTCGGCGAAATGACGCCCACCCAGACGCCCTCTTCTATAGCCGCTCGCTACGACGACGTGTTCATAGAATCCGTCGGCGGCTTTTGGAATGGGCGCCTGTACGGCTTAGGTTCCGTCGCGGAGTCGTTGCACGCGTCGACTCCGAGATATCCACCACCTCCGCCTCCTTCCGTACCCCCCACAGATGATGTGAGGATACAGCTTACGACTCTCGCCACGGCGGTGTCGGATTTGCGAGCGATAGTGTTGGGGCACTATCCGCATCCTTCTTCTGCTCCTGGTCCGTCTGCTCCTCGTCCGTCTACTGCTGCTGCCGGTGCTTAGGATCGACCTGGTCCTTCTTCCACCGGACGACTTTTTTTTGACCGCTCTTCAGAGGCCCGCCTGGTACCGGATGCTGCTATCATGGCGCTCCTTGACATGATGTCGTCAGAGCAGGTACGCTCGCTTCCAGACCATTTCTTTTCCCAAGTGCCGACAAACAAGGTGGAGCATTATATATGCAGAGCGGAAGCGGCGGAGAGAGCACGAAACGATCCACCTCCTCTTTTTCAGTAATTTTGCTTATGCTTTTGGACTATTGTAGTTTTGGATATGTGTATATTTTGGATATTTTATTTATGTTTGGATATTTTGTTGTGTGTATGTTGGGATATTGTGTTGGATATTCTGTTGTTTATTGTGTTAGATATTTTTTGTGTATGTTGGGATATATTGGATGTTTGGAGATATTGTGTTGGCAATATGGATATTTGTTGGATAAGTTGGATGTCGGATATGTTATATTTGTGTATGGTGGATGGTGGATGTTGGATATGTTATATTTGTGTATGGTGGATGTTGGATATGCTGTACGTACAGGAAATAGTCTGTTTCCTGCAAAAAAAAATTCAAAAATATTGCAGTTAGCGACGGACTCGCGACAAGATACCGACGGACTCGCAACAAGATAGTGACGGATAATCCGTCGCTATCTGTATGAATTACAGTTTAGCGACGGATTGTCGACGGATTATCCGTTGGCCTGGTTCTGAAAAAACACTGAGTGACGGAAAAGCGACGGATATCCCGTCGATCACGTTCTGGAAATATTGAAGATATCCAGAAGCATGACGACGGTCTATCCGTCGCTAGACCGCCGCTAATCCGACGAGGTACCGACGGATTACCAACGGACTATCTGTCGGCCTGTTTCTGGAATTCAGGCATAGCTACGGAACGGCGATGGATTAGCGACGAATATTACGTATCAGAAACTCTCCGATACTCTTTTACCGACATATTTACGACAGTTTAGCGACGGACATTTCTGTCGCTAAATGCTGCTATATTAAAATTTTAAACTGTCTAAGTTGACGGGAAACCGTCGGCTAGCCATCGCTAACTGTTTTGAAGTAGCCAACGGTAATCCGTCGCTAAGCGACGGATTAGTGACGGATTTGTTTTAGCGACGAGGTTATTCCCAACAGATTTTTTCAGCCAGTATCCGTCGGTAATCCGTCGGTATTGTCAATTAGCGACGGATTAGCGACGGATAGGGCCGTCGCTAAAACGTTGTATTTTAGTAGTGGAAGTAGAGATACAAATCTCCCCCATAAAAATATTTTGTCCTCAAAATTTAAGACAAGCTAACAAAAATAAAACACACTTAATTGTTTTAACACAAGTCATTTATTGAATTTAAAATTTTCGAAAATTAGAATACAATCAAGCAAACAAACTAGGATAGCGCTCCTGCATCTCGTCCTCGCACTCCCACATGGACACCCCCAGAGAGTGATGTCTCTACATGACGCGGACAAGTGGAATAGTCTGGTTCCGCAGTTGCTTCTCCCTCCGATCAAGGATCTCCACTAGCTGCTCCTCGTAAGTCAAGCTCGGACCCACCTCTAGCTCTGAGTAGTCCACCACATGGCTCGAATCTGGAATGTAGCATCGAAGCTAAGACACGTAAAAAACGTCGTACACTCCCTCCAAGCTAGCAGGAAGCGCTAGTCGATAGGCCACCTCGCCAATCCGCGTTGTCACGTCGAAGGGTCCGATGTACCTCGGACTGAGCTTCCTGCCTCTGCCGAAACGAATGATACCTCTGGTCGGCGAGATCTTCAGGAACACTCTATCTCCAACTGCGAACTCCAGTGGCCGTCTGCTGCTGTCCGCCTAGTGCTTCTGCCGATCCTGTGCAACTCTGAGATGCTCCCTAATCAGTCTGATCTTCTCAGCTGAGTCTACCACTATCTCTGGCCCAAGCAAACTCCTCTCACCAACGACGTCCCAAGATAAAGGTGTGCGACACCTCTGTCCATACAGTGCCTCGAACGGTGTCATCTCGATGCTAGCCTGATAACTGTTGTTATAGGCAAACTCTACAAGATACAAGTGATCCTCCTACGAACTGCCGAAGTCGAGTGCGCAAACCCGCAGCATGTCCTCCAGTGTCTGAATGCTCATCTCGGACTACCTGTCTGTCTGTGGATGATAAGCGGTGCTGAACTTCAACTATGAACCCAAACTCAGCTGTAGACTCCTCCAGAAGTATGATGTGAAGTGGTTGTCCCTGTCTGAAACGATACTTATCGGCACTCCGTGGATCCGCACAATATGTCGTATGTAGAGGTCTGCAAGCTTTTCGGTCGACAGCCCTACCTTGAATGGAATAAAGTGAGCTAATTTCGTCAATCTGTCCATGATAACCCATATAGCATCTTTGCCACCGGGCGTACGCGGTAAACCAAAGACGAAGTCCATGGTGATGTGTTCCCACTTCCATTTCGGAATAGGTAAAGGCTGGAGTAGTCTTTCTAGTCTCTGGCGCTCTGCCTTGACTTGCTGGCACACAAGGCATCTGGAAACGAATCTGGCAACCTCTCGTTTTATCCCATACCACCAAACATACTCCCACAGATCCTTATACATCTTAGTAGATCCAGGATAAATAGAATACTGCGACTGGTGGGCCTCATACATAATCTTCTCCCGTAAATCCTTGGGCACACACAACTGGTTTCCGTGCCTCAGGGATCCATCATCTGCAATAGTGAAGTCGTCAAGCAATCCTGCCTCTTCCTGGCCTCTGAGACATCGGAGTCCTTCATCTAGAAACTGGGCCTCCTTGATCTTCTCTATCAGTCCTGACTGTATCTGCATGTGCGTCAGCTGCCCTCTAACTCCCCGAAGAACAATCTTGATCCCCAGACTCTCAAGATCCTCTAAAAGATAACGATCCATAGTGAGAAACATAGCAACAAGATATCGACTAAGAGCATCTGCTACCATATTCGCCTTCCCCGGATGGTATTGCAGATTGATGTCGAAATCCTTCATGAGTTTCAGCCATCTTTGCTGCCTCATATTCAGCTCCTTCTGAGTGAAAACATACTTCAGGATTTTGTGGTCCGTAAAGATGTCCACTTTCTCTCCATACAAGTAGTGCTTCCACAGTTTCAAGGCAAAAATGACTGCTGCAAGCTCCAAGTCATGTGTAGGATAATTCTTCTCATGAGGCCTCAACTGTCTAGAAGCATATGCAATGACCCTATTGTTCTGCTCAAGCACACATCCCAAGCCCTTCCCTGATGCATCGCTGTAGAAAACGAATCATCCAGATCCAGATGGTAAAGCTAAAACTGGTACTGTAGTGAGTCTTCTCTTCAATTTTTCAAATGCTGACTGGCAGGTGTCGCTCCAGATGAACTCCTCATCCTTCCGTGTAAGCTTTGTCATTGGCTCTGCTATCTTGGCAAAATCTTTCACAAACTTTATGTAATAACCTGCTAGCCCCAGGAAACTACGAATCTCTGCTACTGACTTAGAAAGTGCCAATGCTTCCACAGCTTCAATCTTCTTGGGATCTATAGAAATCCCCTCTCCAGTCACCACATGCCCCAAGAACTCCACTTTGTCCAAGAAAAACTCAAAATTCGAGAGCTTTTTGTATAGCTTCTCCTTTCGCAGAATCTTTAACACAATCCACAAGTGCTCTACATGCTCCTCATCGGTCTTCGAATATATCAAGACGTCGTCAATGAAGGCTACGATAAACTTGTCCAAATACTTGTGAAAAACTTTATTCATCAAGTTCATAAATACTGCTGGGGCATTGGTGAGTCCGAACGGCATCACCAAAAATTTATACTGGCCGTAGCGAGTATTGAAAGTTGTCTTCGGAATATCCTGCTCCCTAACCTTCATCTGATAATATCCCGATCAAAGGTCAACCTTGGAAAAGACCTTCGCCCCACTCAGCTGATCAAACAGCTCATCTATCCGCGGCAACGGGTATTTATTCTTGATAGTGATGTTATTGAGTGCATGATAATCGATACACATCCTAACAGTCCCATCCTTCTTTGGCACGAAGAGTACTGGTACTCCCCAGGGTGAAGCACTGGACCGAATAAAACCCTTGCCTTCCAACTCATCAAGCTGGGCCTTCAACTCTGCAGCTTCCTTCGGGTTGATCTTGTAGCAATGCTGGGACTTCGGCGCTGATCCGGGCACTAAGTCGATGCTGAACTCCACATCTCGATCTGGCGGCAATCCTGGCAACTCCTCGGGGAAGACGTCGAGAAACTCTACAATCAGCGGATGCGACAACTCCTGGTCTTCTGCAAATGCTCCAAAGTAGACTCCCTCTGGCCTCTCTGTGATCCGTCTTCTGACCTCGAATAGCGGAACTCTAGGCGGGCTGAAAGTAACCTTCCCTTCATGGCAGTCTATTACAGCAAACTGCTCACTCATCCAGTCGATGCCGAGGACTACATCAAATTCGGGCAATGGCATCACTAGAAGTCGAGCCCAAAGCTCCCTCCCAGCTATAGTGATAGGGCAATCCACCATCTTAATAACTGGCACTACTCCTTCTCTTGTCATAATCCGATAGTTCCTCCTAGTGGGATTAGGTGCGAAGCCGTGTCTATACACAAACTCATATGATACAAAGCTATGTGTTGCTCCAGAATCAAATAATACAATGACAGAAAATGAATATAACATGATAGAACATGTAATAACATCTGGGGTTGCCTCATCCTCCTCAACTGCGGCCATAACGTAAGCACGTCCCTGTTGTGGTCCTCCTCTCTGCTACTGTTGGTGCTGTGCAAATCTCTGCTGCTAAGGTGGTAGAGCTGGTCCTCCTCTCTGGGGTACAGCAGGTAATGCTCTGGGTGGTACAGGTGGTGGTCCTCCAGCTCCTCGGGGTCCTCCTGCTAATCTGTTTGTGGCCTACTGCAGTCTCTCATCTGATGAGCGTCTGATCCGCAGAATAAGCAAAGTCCGAGCCTCTTGCGACAGACCTCCACGTGGTGTCCTGGCCGATGACAGTATGTGCAAGTGACCCCCTGCTGTATCTGATGCTGAACTGCTGGAGCTCTGGCAGGACGATGCTGAACTGCTGCCGGCTGTGGTGGCCTCGTCTGAGTCTGAATCTGAGTCCTCTTTCCCGGTGCCTAGTAACTGCTGCTGCCGATGTCCCTATCCATCTTGGGCCTCGGGTCCATCTCCTTCTCCACAGCCTGAGCAATCTTGAGGATGCTCGAATAAGTCATCGCCTGGCTGATCCCCACTGCATGTTGCAGCTCTCTAGTGAGGCCATTCTTGAACCTCCAAGCCCTCTCATCTCGCGTGCCGACTAGGTTCTCTACGAACCTGCTGAGTCGGGTGAACTCCGACGTATACTCTGCCACCGTCATGGTCCCCTGCTGCAAGGCCTCGAACTGCATCCGAAGCTCGTCTCGTTCAATATCGGGGAAGAACTTCTCCTTGAACAGAGTTTTGAAGTCTGCCCAAAGAACCCGGGGCACAGCTAACTGAGGCTCCTCTCGGTACCAAGCTCTGGCGAGATCAAAAAGTTGTATGCTCACAATTTCAACCTTCAGGTCATCCGGGATACTCGCCATCTTCAGCGTCCGTTCTGTATTTTCCAGCCACTCATCCGCATAAACAATCCCCTCATGGCCCCAAAAATCTATCGGACAGAGGTTTTGGTAGTCCCTGGTGGTCCTCGGTCACAGTGCTGCTGGTGCTGGAGGTACTACCGGTGCTGGTGCTGCCGGCTCTCGAGTCCTGAGTGCATCAACGACTGTCGTTCTGAACTGTGTGGCCTGGTGGTTTTGAGCCTCCATAAACAGCTGGAACATGGCCATCACCTGGGTGCCGTCAAACATCATCGTCGGGGGCAACGGAAGAAAGATAGGAGGCGGTGGCAAAAGCTGCTCGACCGGAACGTCTGGTGCAGACTGTCCCATGCTGCCTGTAACTCCGGACTGATCCGCGGTCTTCTTTGTGTTGACCATCCTGCAATAGAAAGAAAACTTCGTTGATTGATAAACCCTAAAACCTAAAAATAAATAATATTTTAATAATATCAATGTACCTGATATACCTGATATACCCTTATTTCCCGATTTTGCTATGTTGTGATTAAGTTTCCCTAGTTTAATCAAGTCCCCCAATAGTACACTAATACCTAGGTACCATTAGGATAGACCAGCATGGGCCACCACTAAAAATAAGTCACGCGCTCCCGAATAATCGGACACGAGTCGGACATACCCAGCCTTCGTCGTTAAACACGATGAAGTAAGCTAAACCAATCTCTAGGGAAAACTACAAGTCCAGATAATAATGAATGTAAACCACAACATCTAATATCGAATCCCAGAATTAAAGTACAAATCTAAGAGTTATTACATTTTCTAGCAAATAAAATATAAACTGAAGTCTCTAATACAAGTCTAAATGAAACTACAAGGGAAAGTACTAGGCTTCCTTAGCCTCTAAGTCCAGAGCAACACCAGCTAGCTCATAGGTACCCCCAGGCTCCTGCCCATAATAAGTGTCACAAATAGCCTCCATCTCACCTGCAACATATCCTAGTCAGGAGCGGAGCTAAGTATATCCAAGGAAAATGAACATGAACATCATGGTATAGAAATGAATACAGGAAAAATATAAGGTATGAAAAATGAGAACATGACATGAAACCTGAACATGAATACTGAAAAGTAAATACAGTAAACATGAAAGGAAACCTGAACATGAAATACACAATAAACCGGATTTGTGCAATATATCAAAATACATCCAGAGTGTGTGATCGGCTTGGGTAGATTCAGGGAACATGAAATAGTACAACTTCGGTCCCGCGTGCACGATGCGGGGCCTAAGCTATTCACATAAACTGTAACTCGTATTTGATCACACATTTGTAGTATTTCTCCACCCAGACACAAGTAAACTCAGGGAACAAGATACAAGACAATCTCGTAAAATATCATGTCAACAAGAAGGTACAAGCATGAATACAAGACATGAAGTAATGGACAAGTCCGAGGAGTATACTTGCCTTGCTCAGGGTGATCAAGTGTAGAATATAAAACTGGATGCCCACCTGCTTTAAAATTTAAGTACAAGTTAATTAACTTCTAAATAATCATTTGTTTAGATATTACTAACTACTTATCTATCTAGGTTTTGATGTAACCTAAAAATGTATAGAACTAGTCATCTATAGACTATAGTAAAATAATATACTAGCATTTCTACATAAGAGTTAGCAATATAAACCTGGAAAAATATTTGTTAATAATAACTCATTAAAAAGTCTAACAATTCTTTAGTGAATTGGTACTAAACAACCATATAAAATACTTATTAATCCAGCAATTGCTTGTATTGATGAAAGTGGCATTACAGCAGCTACTAGTAATCAGCACTGGTTTACATACTAGCTCAAATAATACTCAAAGCTAGGCTTCTCCTCAAAACCTGACACCACAAAGCAACCTATCAGTTATACAATTCAACGGATCTAAACTCAGAACTTATCACCTGTAAGGCATGGTCCATTCTAACTTCCAGGTATTGGCTATTCCCAAAATACCTATCCAGAAATTCATTCCAACCCCTGTCAACACTGGTTGAACCCAACAATCCTATTCAAAATAGGAAATCCTTAGAAGCATGCAGGGATTGACATAATTTAGCCAAAACCAACCAATATGAGAACAATACTTCACATATATAAAATACATTACAAAAATACATTCAATGTCTCAAAAATCCAACTTATCAGAATACTTCTAGCTTTATCAAGATCTTTCAACTGCCAGCCACAACTAGTGCCCATACCAAACTACTGCCTAATTGAACTTAGTACAACCAACATCTTAAATTGAATTTAACTCTCAGCTAGCGGCAACTAGGCCCCCCTTGCCATCCGAGTATCTACTAAATAGAGCCTGGTCATCATATGGCAGACTTCATCATTCCCAGTACTACAACCCTTACTAACCCGTACACAGCTAAGCCTCTTCCCGAGTCCCCATTGGTGGTACTCCCTTCTGACACAACTCGACCCGGATATGAGTACACTGATCATGACCTCCGATTGGACACGAACGCCATGCACCCAATCATCTCTCGCCCAACCATCCATTAATTTCTAAATATGAATCATACAAGCAATACATGAGAAGAACGGAGTAGTACCTGTATGCAAGGATCGTGTCCTGGAGTGGAATCACAACCTCTGGAAATTGGACACAGCATCTTCGTGTCCGATGATGGATCAAAACTCTGTACAGGCATTTCAACAAACAGATTCCGATCAACAAAATAAACAGAGGATATCAGAGGAGTTTGAAAATTCCTCCTGAGAAAATTTTTGGTGATCAAAACTCAAAAACCTAATACTCACAATTCAATTTTCGATCACAAACAAAATACAAAATAACTCATCCACTCCAATCTGCCCGATCAAAAAAAACCAGAAAAGAAATTTCGACAATCAAATGATTCATTCAAACGTAGGAAAATCCAGATCCGAACAATGTTTTAGTCAAAGTCACCAGTTTTAATTGTCAGAATGGAGTGAATTCTTCCGATCAATCTGGTCCAACACATCCTATTCGAAATCATTAGCAAATTACGAATCAAGAACAAACGAACACATCGAACTGAATTTCAAGAAAACTTGGATCAAAACTCACCGGAGTTGATGATCGTCGACACGAACAGATCGTCTTCTCTATGAGAAAAATTTAGGTCGATCGAACACAGTCTGAACATGAGAATTTGGTCAAGAGCTGAAGAAGCGAAGATTCAATCCGTAGAGAAAAGAATTCGAACTGGTTCACCTTGGTCGCTGACGTCGAAGTGTTGCTGATCGTCCCGTCGGCTGGGATGAACTCTCGTAGTCGTCGATCGGAAGAAGAACACGGTCGTCATGAATACACGACCTGGTGTCCGGTGGAGGTTGTCGCCATCGTCGCCATCAGTTGTTGCTCTTCTCTCTAAGGACTTTACGGTTAGAATTTGGGAAGCTATTGGAGAAGAAGAGATGGAAGGAGTTCGGGAATTTGTGCTGAATGAAAATACAGAGGAAGGATTGATATATATATATTCAGTTGCGGCAATTGGGCCTCACGTGGAGAAGAAAATTCTTGGCAGAAAATTGAAATTTATGTAGGCTGTTACTTTGGAGAAGAAAATCACATGGTTAGTTAGAGAACTAGTGGGGAGGAAAGGAATTAGTTTTTCTAGCAGGATTTCAAATTGAAGTGGTTCTTCAATGAACCAAATTCAAAGCAGTAACTGTTTGGGCCGGCCATAAAGGCCCAAACCTCAATTGTTTTAAAAAAATAAACAAGTAACCATTTAAAATATTATAGAAAATATTAAAACAAGGATATGATTTTTAAAAATAAAATATTATTAAAATATTCAAGAAGTAGAGTTACAATGATGATACCGTTGGGTCCAATTCTGGATGCACCATCAAAGAATAGACACCAAGCGAGTATTCCTTCTGAATTCATGTTGCACACTAGAGTCTCATCAGGAATTTCGTCGTAGAGTTTTGAAGTTTCAGAAATTAGATGAGCAGCCAAGAAGTCAGCTAGGGCTTGACCTTTGAGAGACTTATGTGGGACATAGACCATATCATACTATGCTAGCAGTATTGCCCATGTAGCAAGTCTGGAATTGAGTGTACTAGGCTTCTACATCAGAACCCGTAGAGGATTGACTCTGGAGATGACATGAATGGTCTAGCCCGTGATGTAATAACGCATCTTCTGGACGGCAAACATCAAGGCTAAACATTCTTATTCCACCGGGTTGTATCGATGTTCAGCACCGATCATTGTACGAATAAGATAGTAGATTGGTTGCTCATGACCTTCATTGTTTTTCTGGGCTAAGAGAACACCAAGGGAATGATGCTTTGCTCGAACGTACATCATGAGGGTATTCCTGTGATCGAAGGAACTAGGACTGGAGGGTTCATCAAGTACCGCTTAATGTCTTTAAATGCTTGTTGACATTCATAGGTCCAAACGAAAGACACACCTTTCTTCATTAATTGAGTGAACGATCTGCAGTGTCCAGAGAGATTTGAGATGAATCTCCTGATATACGCAAGTCGTCCCTGGAATCCTCGTAGCTCTTTTAGATTGCGTAGATGACGCATCACTTGAATGGCTTTGACTTTCTCGGGGTCAACGTGTATACCCTTAGAACTAATAACGAATACGAGAAATTTGCCATAAGAGACTCCCAAAAATGACTTGGTAGGATTCATTTTGGGTTGATGCTGACGCATTAGATCAAAAATAGTCCTTAAGTCTTGGATGTGATCTTCCTTTAAATGACTCTTGACATCAATATCGTCGACATAGCATTCGACTATTTTTTTCGTAAATGTTCATAAAAAATAGTAATTATAGCCCGCTGATATGTGGCACCAACATTATTGAGACCGAACGACATGACTGTGTAGCAGTAGACTCCCAGAGAAGTGCGAAAGGATGTATTATTTTTATCTTCGAGATTCATCCTGATCTGATTATATCCAGAGAACCCATCCATGAAAGACATTCGCTCAAATCTGCAGGTGTTGTCGATCATGACATCAGTGATTGGAAGAGAAAACTCATCTTTGGGAAAAGCTATATTAAGGTCTCTGAAGTCGATACAGACTCAGACCTTTCCTATTTTTTCATAATCAAGATGATATTAGCCACACAATCAGGATGTTGATCTTCCCTAACGAAGCCGCAAGCGATGAGCTTCTTGACTTCAACTTCTATGGCATCCATCATATCTGGTCAGAACCATCCCTGTTGTTGTTTTACCGGTCGAGCATTCGACAAAATGTTAAGTTTATGAGTAGCAACCTGAGGATCTAGTCCCGACATATATTCATAGCTCCAGGCGAACACATCAATGTATTCTTTAATAAGATTGATCAAGTCTTGTTTGTCCGTCTCAGTGAGACTTTTGCTGATAAAGATTGGCATTGGAGAAACATCGTCTCCGACATCGATCTGGATTAGCTCGTCCTTGGTAGGTTGCTCTCGTTGTTCCAAATAAAGCTCCCATTGAGTATCCATCCTTTGTGCCTAAGGCTCATTCTCATAAGCCTCGGTAAAATCATTATTGTCATTATCTTTTGGGAATTTAGTTGTCACCATATTGACAGATTGAGTCAGTTGATAAACTTTTCCTATGTTGGTGTCTGAGTCCCATAAAGCAGAATTAGAAGAGTGAGATCGTATCTCTTTGTCTGATTCGGACCTATCTGGGGTTGTGTTCGATGTAATGTAGCCTAACCCATGTCTGGTCTTGTTATAGTATTGTCATTACTTTCCTTTAGGAGCGGTTAGTCGAATAAGAGTACGTCTACCTTTGCCTCCATTCAGTCCGGACCCGAAGTTGTAGCCCATTTTTCGGATGATGTTCTTAGATTGCTGACTATAACGATGCAGTTGTATTCTTCCACGATCGTCATTTTCAGAATCACTGTCAAAAATAGTTCTTTGATTACGTTCTTTGTTGAAGAAAATTTGATGCTCATTGTCGTTCTGCGGAGGAACTATGAAGAATAAATTCTATACTGGTTCGTACACTATCTTATCTTAGAAAATTGAATTGGTTCTAAGGTGAGAGGTTCGAACTTGTCCAGAATTTCTAAGTAATGTTGTACATAAAAGTTGACATAAATATACTGTGAAGGAGATACTGCTTTATTGATATTTTCAGTCTCAACAGTTATAACAGCATTGGTAACCTTGGCTGGAGATGCTGCAAAGTCGATAACAAGAGGAGGAGAAAGAGAAATGGTAGGCTTGTTACAACGAAGGTCGATAACAAGAGGCTCAGAGAGGTAAGCTCCCTTTGCTCCACTTTTCCAGTGGGAGGAGCGAGAGTGATGATTAGCATCTAAGAAAAGGAAGGACGAACAGTGCGTCCTTTGACTAGAATCACCAAGACATCATCTAGATCGACTTTTTGGTTTTTCTCAGTGTCCATAGCCAGCATAACCTTCATGTACTCTTCTTTGTACATTCTGGAGTTGGTATAGTAGGCTTCGATACCTCAAAAAGGATTAAGGTCAACTATTTCTTTCTTGATCTCTCCATTATCATCCACGTATTTGAAGCATTGATGGAGCGTGGATGGCACAATGTTATGTTCATGCAACCACGATTTCCTAGCAATAGATTGTAGAAGACATAATTGTCAATCACATAGTAGGTGACTTTTGTACGGAGATCGCCGATTTAGACTTTCAGGTGGATCTTTCCCAGCGGTTTACTCTTCCCAGAGCTGAATCCGAGAATAGTTATAATTGTTGCTGAGAGATTGTGGACTCTCCAGTAAGGTTTTTGGGATTATATTGAGTGCAGACTCGGAGTCAACAAAGATAAGATCCACTCTCATCATGTCGACATACCCAGTGAAATAAAGTGGTCGATCGTGCTGATTGTCCTCCAACAGCATGTCATCTTAGGTGAAGGTGATGTTTGGCATGATTTCCATCACACTATAACATTGAGGGCATGCAACAGGTTCTTTATCCGACTTCTTGAGATGTGTAAGACAAGCATCAGCTTGCATCAAAGCTTCTATTAATGTTTTTCGAATGTCCTTTGAGAGATGAAGGAGCTCAAAGATTGACAATCTTGCTGGAGTATTGGCTAGTTGAGCCAATATATCAAAGTTATAAGGCTTTAGAAGACCTTACAATGGAGTCCTCTTCGAGTTTTTGTCAAAACGAACCTACTGCTTGCCTTTATCAGCTGTTGTCGGCTTCGAAGGACCCAAATCAGCGGGTATGGCTGATAGGAGCATCAAAATGGGAGGAGGAGTGACAACTTCATTCTCTTAACCATCTGTGTAATCTCTAAGATAAAGTCCCAGACCGAGTACTAGTCAGGACTTCTTCTTCTGAAGCGGGTGAAAGAGAAACCATGTTACAGGTCCTCACTGTAACACCCAGTTTTCTAAAATGAGGTTTATTTTGAAATTTTTGATTTTATTTGTTTATTAATGATATTTAAACCATGATATGATTTTTGGTGATTTAAAATTATTTTAAAAACTATTTAAAACTATGACTTGTGATTTTGATGTTTTGCTAGTGAAACCCTAGAGACTGTCTAACCTAGAGCCCAACCAAGTGATTAGGATGTTTTATTTGTCATTTTGTCTTGAGGGTATTTTGGTCATTTTGGGAATCTTGGATTTTGTTTTGAATTATTGGAGTGATGGTTGTTATTTTTGACCTTTGCTAGTTGAGACCTTGGAGACTAACCAAGATGTTGACCTTAGCTATGGTGACTTGATTAGCATGGTGGGACCCTAGCCTAACATAAGTCAACTCAAGTTAAGTCATTTTGATTCAAGTTTCATATAGGAGAATAAATGATTAGGTTTATGGACTTTGACTCATGAATTTATTTCCTTTATCATTGAAACTTGGCCCAAGCCCATTAGTCATAACCCTAACCCTAATTCTTCTCCTTTATGGCCTGCCATATAAGGATCCCCCCATATAATCCCTCTTCCTAGTTCTTGCCTCTTTTGCATCAAATTAACTTTTGAAAAAAATAAAGGTATTGGTCTTCTTCCCCAAACCATAACTCCTTCACTTTAATTCCTTTTGGACTATAGTTTCTTCCATTAGAACCTAATCCCACTCTATTTTCTGTTTATGGAGAGAAATCTCAGATTTGGTACAATTTAGAGCTTTTGGCTAGCAAGAGGAATCATCCTATTTGGGGCTTCTTCCTTGTCATTGATACTCTATAGCTAAACATCTTAAATTATCTTTTAATCCTGATTTCTTTGCATAATAGCCTAGATCTAGGTGTCCCCTAGCTGTGGTGTGTGATTGGTGAAGTTTTGTATTGATTTCGTGTCCGTATCGGACACGTATCCATTCCTAGTTCTAAGTATTTGTGTAAATGCTAATGTGAGTTCTAATTTGTTATTTCAAAATATTTTTAAACAGATTTGTAGCTATATATGTAGGGTTTGGATTTATAATTGACTGGGTTGGTTTTCGTGTGTTGTTCGGTCTAAATTGGGCATGAACCCACTGCTTGGACACCGCACAGGGGATACTATGCTCCCCTGCTGCTGTACGTGTCGTGCTCGCTGCACGTGTCATGTGGTAGGCTGCCACTTGGCATGGAGGGGGGGCACACACTGACATGCCACCCCTCGAGTTTCGTTGACCATCGTGTCGTATTGGACACGAAATCTATTATGTATTGAATTTGCACTAACTGTGCACCTTCGAACAGCGAGCACTGATACGTCTTGATAACTTTCGACACAACACGTGTGGACACAATACAGACACATGTGCACGTAGTCATACACCTGGTGAACACGTGCACAGCCACGTGAGCACTGGAATACTGTGTCGTGTCCACGAGGCCTTGAACTGGCCGTACGATGCAGTGTCGGGGTGTTCTATATTCGTGTGTGTTATAATCTGTTTGGACACATCGTATCCTATTTTCTAGATACAACACAAGTTGTTTACCATGCCTACATATACACGAATGTTTACCAACCATTTATTTAGGTTTTAACTATATATTTGAGATGAATTGTTGTTTTCCCCTTTCTTTCTGATACTACACAGTAGCAGTATCGCATACTAAATTCGTATGGGTTAATTCAAATACAATTGATAAATTAGGTATTTTCCATGATAGTTAAGCTGGTTATATATATATATATGTGGGTGTGTTGGGTTATATATGGGGAAGTTTCACTTGGAAATTTGAAGTAATTCAATGTGTTTTTTATTCAAAATTTGACTGTGTTGGTTTATTTGAAAACATGCATTCTTGTCATTTTTTTCCATCACTGAACTTGCTTGCAGTAAACAAAAGCTCATGCACATGAGCTGAGCTTAACACATATATATATTAGTGTTAACCTAGATTGCATGATGGGTCTTGGGTTGGGTTTCGAATATCTGAACCTTTTTTCTGGATTTGAGCATCTATACCTAAGTTCATATGTATATACATTGATATTTCCTTAACTAGACAACTGTAAACTAAGGTTTAATGACCACTTCACACACACACACAAATCTGAGATTTGGGTTGAGGTATGTAAACTGGTTTGGCTATTTATTAACTGAGTATGGTTTGGAAGGAATCTTGAAATTGGAAATTTAAATGGTAACTTATTAATGAACCTTAACAGTTGATGAATTGCCATCAAACCACCTTAACTTGTATTAACCTTCCATGTTACCTATACTTTGTTAAAACCTGAACTTGACATTTGACACACCACACACCACTTTTCCTACATACAATTACCTATACTCTATATCACATTATACACTAACTGAAACCTACTTATGCATTGAACCATGATGACACTCATATTGTTGAAACTGAACCATTGCACTCTTTTCACACATAAATAGTCATGTGATCATGAATTATAGATCAAATTGCCTATACACATATATGATTGCCTATATATATATATATATATATATATATATATATATATATATATATATATATATATATATATTTTTTTTAATATATATATATATATATAAAAAAAAAAAAAAAAAAAAAATATATATATATATATATATATATATATATATATATATTGTATATGAATGTATGCTTGAGGAGGAATGTAGGTTTACTTTTAAATAAGTTGAAAGTATGTTATATTTAGACATTGCTAATTGAACTATCTAGGCAATAGCCTACATGTGTGTACCTATCTATATATAATGAATGTATGCATATATCTACTTGTAAATATGATTGCTTGGTTTGGTTTTGGCTTATGTTGAGTGCTAGCCTAGGCTTGGTTAGGCCTAGTGAGACTTATTAGACTGTCTGGGTTAGGAGTAGCCTGGTTGACCTAGTTTGACTAGTGTAGTTGACTAGAGTTGATCAAGTGTTGACTTTAGTCTAGTTTGACCAAGACAGCATGCAGATGCATTGTACATTTCATTTATCCTCCCATGTATATATCTTGACTTGTGTTGCTCTAAATAGGAGTCAGATACCTCATCTCGGACAGTGTATTCCTACAGATATTCACATCGCAGGCGAGTACATTTTCTGATCATTTCATGACTTGCTTAGGATTATATTCTTGCTCTAGATTACCTTATTTGATGTTGTCACGATATTATCACGGATTGGTACTATATGGATCCCTATATTGAGATGTTATCCCCCTCGGGAGCATCGGATACTTCATGTCATGTGTTTTATGTACATTATGTATTCCTCGCTCTCATGTTATTCATGTATACTCATGTGCTTCATGTGCGTTCATGTGCTCTCGTGTACTCTCATGTGCTCTCATATACGGCCATGTTTCTCATATTCTTCATGTATAACCTATACTTCATGTGTACCCCTTTATGGGCCTTCATGTGTAATTCATGTGCACTCAGTTCTGAGCCCTCATGTATACTTTATGTGCACCCATCTATGGGCTTTCATATGAAAATCATGTACGTAACATAACTTGTCTGGATCCTTGTGTATTGATTGGGGTATGGGGGAGTATGGGGGAGTATAAATAGTCATGTGAACAATTCCAAAGTAGTATAACCATGTGAGCCTCTTTAGTATATTCATGTGCAAATCTAGCCGTTCACATGTCGACTTTGTACTCTATATCACTAGTCACTGATAGTTCTCTGCTTATAGTAGATATTTCCATTACAGTTCTCTCTTTACATCATGTACATTTTTTCAGTTTTCATGTATCGTACTCTTTTGCATGTTTATATTTTCTAACCTGTTATGATCTGCGTGAGATGTATTGTGCTCGCTCCTGTCCTAACTGGACCTGTCGAAAATATTACAGAGGATGATGAGGAACCCTGCACCCCCTACTATGGAGCTTTTCTAGATGACACTTGCGACCTTTGGGAGGTTCAGGTAGATGCTGAGGATGATACCCATGCATAGTATAGATAGTTTAGACTGTTCTTTCTTTTCATGTCAGTTGTTTTCTTTGATTTCAGAGTTGTATCATTTTGGAGATGTTGAGACTGGTGTTTGTTAACTTTGATTTATTTCACTTCTGTTTGTACCTCAGTTTTGAGGATTTTCTTATCTATTCCATCGTGCTATATTCTACCTCTAGATTGTGATTGAGTTGTACCTACTGTGTCTTGGCCTCCAGTTGGAGAGTATTCATATTGTGTTAGTTATGTTCATGACCTAGGATAACGTTCTACCGCCGATACTACGGCGTAGGCTGGACGTACCTACTTCTCGTGCCCCTATACTGGGTGCGGGTCGTGACACTCACTCGTGCTTTGCTCTTGGAGGGCTTCTTTCTCCGATGGGGAAGTGTGTGATCTAACAAGAATCCCAGTCCAACATGAGACCTGTTATCTTGAAGTTATAAAGATAGGAGTATCGGAGACCCCTTTCCATTGTTCAAGCCTGGGGCTTTCTGTAAGTCATATCCTATTTTTATCATCAGCTCACAAGATTGCTGACTATACCGATGGAATTCGGGTCGATAATTGACATCTAATATTGACGAAGCAGTCTTTGAAGAAGAAGATACAGATGCTGCCGGAATGAAAGTAGCCTTTAAAGAAGGAACACGACCATCAAGCGAGGAGTGCTCACTTGAAGTCATGTTGCATGATTTGTACTTGGTTGACTTCTTAGATTTGATAGAAGAAACAAATGTCTTCTGTTCGAATTCGCCAACGAGGTCTGGATGGACCCACATGATCTCGCCTTTGGTTGTTGATAGTGGAACCAAACCATCATTTCGTGCGGGCGGGAGGTTGACAATCTCCGTAGTTGCCTTCGAAATCAGGACGACACCATTGGGAACTAACTGAGAAGCGAAGTCTCCAAATTGTAAGAAGACGACATTAGTTGTCATCGTCTTCTCATCCTTTCGGAGGGTGATTACTTTGGCGTTGATTAACTCCTGGATCTTTCTTTTGTGCACATAGCATGCCTTGGTTGGATGTCCTAGAAACCTGTGATAAACGCAATATTTAGGATCGTCAATCTTACCTACTTTATCTGGCCATTTAATTTTCAGCAGTTGAAGTTTATTGTTTTTGATCAAGCAATTGAAGATGTACATGATATCGTCATCATCGAAGGAATACTCTTTCTTAGGTCGCGGTGCTGCCCTCTGTAGAGGTGCTGTTATTGTAGGTGTTGACTGTCATGACCCGTACCCAGTATAGGGGCACGAGTGCGTAACAGCGCCCAGCCTATACCACAGAATCGGCGGTAGAACGCTGTCTTGGTCTACTAACAAATAATAATATAACAACCTGCCAACAAAGCTCATCTCCGAACGGAGGATAACAATAATATAATAACCTCAATCACAAGTCTAAAAGAAAGAATGATATGGCACGATAAGAGATAATAATAATAAGAGACAAAACCAAACTACAAAGTATCTAATACATATCTAAAGTCTGATTCAAAATATAGTTACACATGTCTGAAATAATAAACAGGCAAACTGAATAAGCTGGAGATAGAGTCTAGTCAAATCCTAGTCTAACTGAGTCACCGCTAGAGCCTCCTTAGCTGGAACTAACCCTTCCTGGACTAGGGTCTCCTGGTCTATACCTACTATGTCGTGTAGACCATAAGTGGACCATAACAGGTGGTATACTCATCCTCATCGTCGTCTCAAAAATATATCCAGTCAGGATTGGAACGAGCACATCACTAACAACAGTTCCCAGTAAATGATAATGACTATGTAACAGTAAATAGAAAGAATATACAAGAGTAAATAGAGTGTACATGAAAGTAGCATGGCAAAGATAAAGTTGTAAACTAGAGGAAGAGCAAGTAAAACTGGTTATATCATGTACAAGAGTCAAGAATCATATTATCTACGTGAGTGAATATTAGCTTTGACATGTGGCCGGCTTAAGAACTTGCACAAGGTCTACTGGCCTGGTTAATCATACGTGAGGTGTATGATTAACACTCACAAGGAACTATACCTACACAAGGAGGGTATTGACCATACATCTAGACTATTATTCCCCCGCCCCCGACTGGTACAGTGGATCCAACTATGACATGTTACAACATGGGATTCTAGGAGAAGGTAGCAAGTCTTCTCGAGAATCGGTGTCCATATATTGTACAAGAACTATAACAGGGCTTGCACAAGATACACCAAGATAACAAGGAATAACATCTCATGACAGGATCCAAAAATACCAATCCGTATGACAAAAGTGTCAAGAATCAAGGATATCCACACTTGTTTCCCATTCGACTAAATAGGGCTGCCCAAACCCTGCCTTCCCACTGCCTTTCCCCTTCCATATCAGTTTGAACTAATACTCTATATCAGTTGACAAAAACTGATACAACATCAGTTTTTGAACTGATACACTCAATCAATTCTCTTGAACTTATACACTCAATCAGTTCTCTTGAACCGATACACTCAATCAGTAGTAAAACTGATTCAACATCAGTTGGAGAACTGATATAGATATCAGTTGGATGATAACTAATATTCTCCAAATCAGTCAAGGTGGACTGATCAAAACATCAGTCCCCAACTATTTTCTTCTCTTTTTCTTTACTGATTTCTCATTCCCTCTTCATTAATATGTTCACAGGAAACAAAATCGTCTAATCCAGTTTAGTCCTACTAAACCTATACAATCCATGACTGTATCCCATTCAGTTGAAATTGATACTCATATCAGTTTGTAACTGATACATGTAAATAAGCTTTTTCCCCAAATATAATTTAAGGACTGATAATATATATCGTTAAAACTGATTTTGCAACACCCCACTTGACTGCATCCACATTCAGTTAAAATTTGAACCAAGTCCTTCCATATGGACTGACTCCATATCAGTCCTTGTGGACTAATACTCTATCAGTTCCTTTGGACTGAACCTTAGTCCCTTTGGACTGAAACCGCCCCTCTCTAATCATTCCTCAGTTCAGTCCCAACTGAACTCATCTACTTTTAATTTTTCAGTTAGCATATGCCAATCACCCAAATCATTTCCTTCCTCACTGCCTTCTCCAAATCAGTCTTCCTTGGATACAACATCTCCCCTATTCACTATACACATGATTAATTAACCCCACACTCTCTCTAATTCCTATTTCATAGGCAAACCCCCAATACCTACATTATAGTATGTATACCTATGCACATCATGCTCTTGTCTATATAAAATATATAGTTACATATATATAATCCATAAACAACTCAGTTAGAACATAAAGTATATATGACACATAGGTAGATACCTATATACATGCATACATATAGTACATTTACAAAATATACATAACTTTAATGCCTATATGAATATATAGATATCTATATATTGGAATACATGCAACTAGTGAGCCAATGCTAGTGTCACTTGTCATGATAGTGTGTGCACCAATGTGTTGAGGTCCAAAAATCCCCAAATTGACCCTGTGTCCTAATACATCGAGACACATCCTCTTATTATCCATTTGTGGACACTATTCTAGCCTTACACACTACACACATGTCAATTTTAGCCTACGGGACATTATAACAAACACTTTGTGTGCCATCCTCAGATTTATTCCAAAAGTGACACAAAACCCATTCTAACTTTCAAATGAGGACTCACTAGAGCGTCAAAACTCTTCCTAAGTGTTGTCCTTTTACATGGGTGAGTTCCTAAGGGTCCAATATCAAATTTGGATCTAAAAGAGAAGGTTAGAGGGTGTTATACCTATTGGGAGATAGATTCCCAATGAATAATCCAATGGACACGAATCTGACATGAAACTCCTTAGCAATTGGACTCTCCTCCTTTCTCCTAGCTCCAAGATCCTTGTAGAAACTTCCTTCTAGAGAGAATGAGAGTTATGGTGGAGGAAAAATGAGTGGGATTGGAAGAAATTAATGGTGGGAGGGCTCTTTCTTTGGGAAGAACTCTAGGATAGGAAATGGAGGCCTGAACTAAATGGAATGAATGAAGAGAGCGTGTCCTCTCATGGCCGGCCATAAGACCCTAGGTTAGAGCCTAACCAAAATTTCAAATATGCCCCCCAAGTTGTCATTTGGGTAATTAGTTGTATGTGAGGGTTTGGGGCCATTTTGGTCAAAAGCCTAAACTCTAAATGAACTGATTGGTCATGAATAATTTGTCTAATGGAACTAATCTAATGAGTTGGATTATGAGTTTTTCCTTGCTAATTATTGGGCTCTAGTTTAGTGTCTAGGCTAACCAGTCCACTAACACAAGTCTAACTATTTGGGCTAGTCTCTAACCATACCAACTAATACTAATAAAATAAATACAAAATATTTCTAAATAAATATTCACATTACATAATAATTATGAATTAACAAAAGTATCCCTATTTGGAAAACTGGTAGTGACAAGTCTACCCCCTTAAAATAATTTCATTCTCGAAATTAAAGACAAAACTATCACAGATAACAAAATCAGAAACAAAGAAGACTAATACCTCAAGGCGTGAAGAGATAAGGAAATCGCTCCCTCATGTCGTCCTCCCTCTCCCAGGTAGACTCACCCAGAGAGTGATGCCTCCATGCGACACAAACCAAAGGAATGACTTGGTTTCGAAGCACCTTCTCCATGCGATCCAAAATCTCAACTGGCTGCTCTGAATAACTGAGAGTCGGTCCCACCTCGATCTCGGAGTGATCCAAAATATGACTGGAATCTGCCACGTACCATCTCAGCTGCGACACGTAGAAAACATTGTGCACTCTCTCTAATACAAGCGGTAACTCTAGTCGGTATGCCATTGCATCGACCCTCTCAAGGATACAGAAAGGTTCGATGAATCGCGAACTAAGCTTCCCGCCTCTACCAAAGCAAATCGTGCCCCATGTCGGAGAAATCTGCAGGAATACTAGATCACCAACCTATCACAAAATACAATCTTAAAACTTAATCTATAACAAACTATCACAATCAGACACAAACACAAATACTAGGAATCTAAACTATACCTCAAACTCCAAAGGTCTTCGGTGGCTATGGGCCAAATGCCGCTGCCTGTCCTGCGCCACCCGAAGTCTATCCATGATAAGCTTGACCTTCTCAGATGCATCCACAATCATCTTTGGGCCAAGCAAAGCTCTCTTGCTGACATTATCCCAAGACAAGAGAGTACGGCACCTCCGTCCGTATAGAGCCTGAAATGGTAACATCTCTATACTGGCTTGGTAGCTGTTGTTGTAAGCAAACTCTACCAAGTGGAGATGGTCCTCCCAATATCCCTCGAAATCTATCACACAGGTGTGAAGCATATCCTCGAGAGTCTGAATAGTCATCTCCGACTGCCCATCCATCTGAGGAAGATATACGGTACTGAACGTGAGCTGGGTGCCTAAGCTAGCCTGTAAACTCCTCCAGAAGTGAGAAGTGAAGCAACTATTTCGATCCGAAACTATGCTCGACAGAACTCCATACAATCTGACTATTTGTCGCACGTACATCTTCGCTAGCTTCTCCGTAGACAAACCCTTCTTGAAAGGCAAAAAGTGGGCCGATTTGGTCAATCTATCAACGATGACCCAAATCGTGTCTTTCCCTCCTGGAGACCGTGGAAGTCCAGATACAAAATCTATAGTGATGTGCTCCCACTTCCACTCTAGAATAGGTAGTGGCTGAAGCAGACCACCTAGCCTCTGCCTCTCGGTTTTCACCTGCTGGAACACCAAGCATCTAGATACAAACCGTGCCACCTTCCGCTTCATGCCATACCACCACATGTGATGTCTCAGATCCCTATACATCTTGTTGGCACCAAGATGCATAGAGTACTGAGAATGGTGAGCCTTATGAAGAACCTCCTCCTGAAGCTCTCCACTCAACACGTACAGTCTGGTACCGTGCCTCAACGACTCATCCTTGGCAATTGAGAAATCATCCAATAAGCCTGCCTGTACCTGCTCCATAATGCTCCTCAGAGTCACATCATCAAACTGCGTTACTCTGATCCTGTCTACCAGCTCAGACTGAATCTGTAAACCCTACATCTGCACCTAAATCCTAGGGACTATAATCTCAATGCCCAAACTCTCCAAATCTGCCAAAAAGTGACGGTCCATCATCAAACACATGGCTACCGGATACCTGCTCAATGTATCGACAACCACGTTGGCCTTCCTTGGATGATACTGTAAAGATATATTAAAATCCTTCATCAGCTCTAACCACCGCCTTTATCTCATATTCAGTTTTTTCTGTGTAAACATGTACTTCAAGCTCTTATGGTCAGTAAAAATCTCTACATGCTCACCGTACAAATAGTCTCCACAGCTTCAGAGCAAAAATGACTGCTGCCAACTCCAAATCATGAGTCGGGTAGTTCTTCTCATGAGGACATAACTGTTTGGATGCATAGGTAATCACCATCCCATGCTGCTGAAGAACGCGACCCAAACCATTTCCCGAAGCATCACTGCAGATCGTTAACCCTCCGGACCCTGTTGGCAATGTCAGAATAGGAGCAGATGTCAACCTCTTCTTCAGCTCCTTGAAGGCATCCTGACACTCCTCGGTCCAAACAATTTCTACATCCTTCCTGGTGAGTCGGGTCATCGGCTCGACAATCCTGGAAAAGTCCTGTATGAATTTCCTGTAATAGCCTGTCTATCACTCCCCGTTTCCAGAATACATATTTTTATACATGTACAACTCATATATATTTATTTAGTATTTATCATGTATTATCCTGTATTTAAATTCTTTTAATTTCATGTTAATTAATTATCTGCATTTTATTTCCTGCAATTTTATTTCTGCTTTTATTCTCTGTTTCAGTCTTATTTTGGGTTCGGACTAGGTTGGTTTTTCTTGGGTTCATGGTGGTTTATATGAACCGAACCCCACAACCCCCACCTACCACCACCCTTCTATTTAAAGCCCCCATCCCCTTCTCTCTCCTCATAACTTTCCTTCACCATTACTTCTTCTTCTTCCTCACCACTCTCTCCACCAACCAATAGCAGGCAAGTACATCTTGCTTCTTGCTTGGAGAACCATTTTTATGGTTCATTTTTCTTCCTCTCATGATCCTAAGAGAGTTTACTACTTGGCATTTTTGATTTCTTTCGCTTGTTTCTTCTAGATCTAAGTTGTTGTATTCTCGGTTGTTCATGGGTTTTGATCCACCAAACTGGCGTGCTTTCGGAATAGATAGTTCTTGTTGTAGAGCTTCTCCTTCTACACCATTCTGAACAATAGGAACTTCATTTCTGGCTTGGAACGAAGGTTCAGTCACGCACACGTTCTTACGTGCCAGCGTGAATTTTTAGTCATGCACACGTTCTTGCGTGCCAGCATGAATTTTCAGTCACGCTCACGTTCTTAAATGTCAGCGTGAATTTCAGTCACGCTCACGTTCTTATGTGTCAGCGTAAATTTTCAGTCATACTCACGTTCTTACGTGTCAGCGTGAATTTTTAGTCACGCTCACGTCTTTGCGAGCGTGCATGAATTTTGAGTCACACTCACGTCTTTACGTGCGTACGTGACATTTGAGTTACGCACACGTCTTTGCGTGCGTGCGTGAATTTCTTATCACTTTTCACGCTCATGCTGTGCGTGCGTGAATTACTTTTCATGCTCACGCTGTGCGTGCGTGAACCACTTTTCACGCTCACGCTGTTTATACGCTCACTCCTACTAGACTTGTTGGCGTGACTTGTTGGCCTTAGCATAGACTTGTTGGCGTGACTTCCTGACCTGGGTGTTTCTATTTGTTCTATAATTTATTCATTTAATGGTGGCATGATAATTCTTCTATTATATCCTTACGCCTTTTTATGAACTCGATAATCTTAGCATGTTAATATTTTTAATACATATGGTTGTGTAGAACGTGCCTTGTATCTTGATTGGTTTATGAATACCCAGTAAGACTGAAACTTAACCCTGAGAGTTATAGACTCGACCCCATTTAATACTAATTAACTTTTATGCCTTATCACCATTGATAATAATGGTTATCTTGACTAAAATTGATCATGCGTTCCTAGTTGGAACTGAGAGGCTGGCTAGTCGTCTTATTGAATTAAATGAATGAGACACGTTCATGTTATGAACTATTGTAATCGATTAGCCGATCCCGAATATTGACATACAGGCATGTGCAGGCTTCAATTTATTTATTTTTCTACAAAGCAGCATGTGTACTTTATGGTCAAGGCATGATTACTCCGTGGTTAGATTTGATTGTTGCATTACGCTATGTAAGACCTACAACCTAGCCGTACGGGTATCGTTGTAGAGTTGCGCATATCGTACCCCGTACTAAAGTACTCATTTGAATGACCACGATCCACGGCATGGGATTTCACTCAACGTAGAGACTATTAAGTTAAATAAAATAATGATTGCATGGAGAGAATGGATCCCCGAGTTCTTACATGGCAGCCCTCTTGGGACTAGTAGTGCCCGACAGGCCGGCTGGTTCCCACAGATACTGTAAACCTGTCACACGGGCAGGGAGCGGTATCTGCTTATATTATTATTGTATATTGTATATTGATGACGGGCGTCCCGCTGGGACTCGTCTAATTCATGATTGGCGCAATTGATTGACTGGATAGACCAGCCTTGCTCGCACATAATAAGAACTGAGGAATCCCTATTTGCATAATTCTAGGATAACTTGGGACTCACAATAGTAAGCCATAGGAGTTGATTGGCCATTCAAGATGATTTGTTTGTGTACTGTACCTACTCTGTTGCCTAACTGAGATGATCAGAATGTCAGGACATGACGGGCCAACTTCTGTCCTTGTTTGATTAGGAGGTTGGTTCGAAGTGTCATGATGTTATGTGAATCCTAGTGGAAAGCAGTGATCTATTATTATATTCTCTTACTTACTAGTTTAATCCTTCATATCGTGCTTCCTTGTGGTACTTGCTATTAGAGGTCTAACCTCTCTGGTTTTGTATAGCCAGATTTAGAGCCGGTTCCCGAGGACTCAGCTTACTTCCATCTCCAAGATGGTCAATACTAGAGAAATGATCGCAGGAGGACTCGAGTGGGTTCCTTACTCCACCACTCGTTTTGTTATTTACTTTATACTTAGCCGTTTGGCACCGACATATTAGTCGGATGGTCTTGCACTTACTTTTACATAATTGTAATTAAAGTCAGACTGCAGCTGATAACAATTGTGTATATGTTACTATACCATCTGGCTATGTTTTGTAAAGCCAGATCTCAAGAACATTTTAACTAAGCGTTTGGGACGCCTTACTGCTTTATCTTACATGTTCTCTATTTTTGCTTCTTGTTTGAATGATTGAGACAATAGATGTGAGTGACCATAGTAAGACTTTCATGTAGTATGCACCCCTACGTCTGGTTAGACAGCATTGATCGTATTATACGGTATTCATCTACCTGTAATACGTAGCTGGCTGAGTCATTCCCCCGCTCTCCAATATTCTGGTTCTGGGGCATGACAAGGTTTTAGTGGTGGCCCATGTAGGTCTGATTTCAGACTTGTGGGGTGTTTTGATTTATAGGATGTCTCAATCATACGTGTTTCCCCCTTGATCTCATAATTCGTTATTCTCAACCCTTGTTTGACATTCCGGTATCCTTTGACTTCATTGATCCTTCATGTTCGGTTGTTTGATTGTTCTCTTGTCCCTTTTCTTAGGGGTACTTCGTCCGCATTGGTCAGAGCTGGACAGCAGCAGGGACAACATGGGCAACATGACCAGGTTGGTCAGCAACAAGGGCCGGTACTAACTCAAGAGGCTATTCAAGAAGAAGTGATAGTGGAAGCAGCAGCTGGATCGCAGTATCCGGATGTTCCACCACTACCAACAGTTCCACCTACCCAAGTGGATACACCAGCCCTTCTGGAGATCATGAGAGGAATGATGGCTACTCAGCAATATCAGATGTTGGCCCAGCAACGCATGCACACTCAGCTACAAGAGCAGAATGTGTTGCTCAACCAAGGATTGCAGACGGCTTTGGAAAGAGGAGTGAGGACTGATTTAGGAGCATCAGCCAGGTTTTGCAAGTACAACCCCCGCCGTTTCAAGGGCACGGAGGATGCCATTTCAATAGATGCATGGCTTAAGGATATTGAGGCTATTCTGACAGCAGCGAAGGTGCCGGCGGAAGAACGTGTGGATCTAGTAAAGTTGTTACTTCAGGATCTCGCACGTGATTGGTGGGAATCAGAGGAAGTGGGCATCAGACGTCCTGTGGCTTGGGACGATTTCACTACAAGATTCAAGACCAAGTACTATGGAGTTGTGGTACGGTTTGAGCTACAACAGAAGTTTATCAACCTCAGGCAGGCCGGCAAGACTGTAGATGCTTATGCAGCGGAGTTCTGCAGATTGAGTAGATTTGCCCCAGAGATGGTAGCAACAGAGAGCCAGAGGGCCATGAGGTTTCAGTAAGGGTTTTATCTTGAACTCTTGCAATTGATAGAGGGGCACAATTACCAAACTTTTGACGAAGTATTGACGGCAACTCGAAGGCATGAGATCACCATTCAGAGGCTTGCGGTAAGGATTGGGGGTCAGAAGAGGTCCCACAGTCAGGTTGAAGGAGGAGGGGGAGCAGCGCCCCGAACAACAGCACCATCCACTGGCATTCGTATCTACGATATGGCGATACGAGGACCAGCACCACCAAGACAGCAGCAACAGCAACAGAGGAAGAACCAGCAACCCCCGACGGGCTGCACTTATTGTGGGAAGATGGGGCACACTAGAGATGTGTGTCGGACATTGAATGGATTGTGTCTGATATGTGGAAATCCAGACCATCGGGTTACCACGTGTTCCATGAATTGGAGGTCAGGAGGACCAGGGCAACAGTTTCCTGCTCTGCCAGCACCAGGGGCAGGCCAGTATCGAGGACCAGTAATGGCAGTAAGGCCGTTGGCACAGCGTCCATTAATGTTGCAGGCTCAGATGTTTCGGTAGCAGGGGCTGCCGATGGAGCAACACCAGCATAAACCACCCCAGCATCATCAAGGAAGGGGCCAGCAACAATATCAGGCTAGGCCGCAGCATGAAAACCAGCAAGGAGGTTGAGGGCAAGCATTCACTTTGTCCTTGGAGGAGGCATTGGCATCGGGAGATGTGGTGGCAGGTAACATTCTCGTCGCCTCGTATCCCGCAGTAGCATTGTTTGATTCGGGAGCATCCCATTCATTTATATCTGGACAATTTGCGGCACGACTAGGAATGGAGTTCGAGGCATAGCCAGGAAGGTTGAATATACTCACTGGTAATGGGCTCGTAGGAGTTAGTAGAGTTATTTTAGCATGTAGCGTTGTAGTTTGCGGGCATTCTTTACCCGTCCGGTTGATAGAATTTCCTGTCGGAAATTTCGACGTTATCTTAGGCAAGGACTGGCTGAAAGACAGTCATGCGACAATAGATTGTCGTAGAGGGAGTGTATCTTTTGATATTCCAGGCATGAAGCAATTCACCTTAGTCAGATCAGGGACAACTCAACAAGAGCAGGGAGTAATAACGGCAATGGAAGAAGTTCAGGTTCCGAAGGTAGTTGAAGAGTTTCTAGACGTATTTCCTGAAGAACTCCCAGGTCTACCACCGGTTAGAGATATTGAGTTCAGTATAGAATTGGCACCAGGAACTAAACCAATATCATATTGAGTTTACAGAATGGCAGATTCAGAGCAGGCCAAGGTATATCAGCACATAGAGGAACTGAAGGAGAAGAAGTTCATCCAAGCTAGCATGTCACCATGGGCAGCACCAGTGGTACTTGTGGGGAAGAAGGATGGGTCATCCAGATTGTGCATTGACTACAGGAAGCTTAACGCGGCAACAGTGAAGAACAAGTACCCATTACCCAGGATCAACGACTTATTTGATCAGTTGAACAAAGCTAGAGTTTTCGCCAAGATAGATCTTCGTTCAGGGTACCATCAGGTGAGGGTTCGGAAGGAGGATATTCCTAAGACAGCATTCAGGTCGAAGTATGGGCATTACAAATTCTTAGTAATGCCGTTTGGTTTGACCAATGCTCCAGCGATATTCATGGATTTGATGAATCGCATCTTTATGCCATACTTAGATCAGTTTGTCGTTGTGTTTCTTGACGACATACTCGTATACTCTGCTAGTGAAGAGGAGCATGAAGACCACCTCAGGAAAGTGTTACAGGTTCTGAGAGAGAACCAGTTGTATGCCAAGCTCAGCAAGTATGAGTTTTGGTCGGATCATATTTTATTTTTGGGTCACATTATATCAGGAGCTGGAGTAGCAGTAGATCCCAAGAAGGTAGAAGCAGTAGAAAGTTGGCCAGTACCCAAGACCGTAGTAGATGTGCAGAGTTTCTTGGGATTGGCAGGATATTACAGAAGATTTGTGTCAGACTTTGCAAGGCTTTCAGCACCCATGACCCGCCTGACCCGGAAGGATGTACCATTCGTTTGGTCGACAGAATGTCAGGCATCATTCGAGACTTTGAAGCAAAAGTTGATATCAGCACCTATTCTTACATTGCCAGTTGGACCAGGAGGTTTTATCGTTTATTGTGATGCATCAGGTAAAGGACTTGGATGTGTCCTTATACAACATGGGAAGGTGATAGCATATGCATCTAGGCAGCTTCGGGACCACGAGAAGAATTACCTAACTCATGATTTGGAGTTAGCGGCAGTAGTGTTTGCTCTGAAGCTATGGAGGCATTACTTATATGGTGACCGAGTGGACATATACACATACCATAAAAGTCTGAAGTACATCTTTACTCAGAAGGAACTAAACATGAGGCAGAAAAGATGGTTGGAGTTGATTAAGGATTATGACGTGGAGCTTCAGTATCATCCAGGCAAGGCTAATATAGTAGCAGACGCTCTTAGCAGGAGAGGCGATGCATTTATGTTGACAACATAAGGCATATCTTAGAAGACCTTCAGGAGATGGGCATCGAAGTTATACTTCCTAGTGATGTAGGAGTTCTAACAAGTCTGCAAGTTCAATCCGACTTGGTAGGCAGGATCAAGGCAGCTCAGGCACAAGACCCAAGGATTCAGAAGCTTAGGGCAGAATGTGAGTCAGGACTCAGGAAGGAGATGAGAATTCATAAAGATGGTACACTTAGGTTTGGATCACGTCTATGTGTGCCTAGTGGAGATATCAAACAGGAGGTTATGGCAGAAGCTCACAGTTCTCAGTATTCTATTCACCCTGGAGGGACCAAGATGTACCAAGATATCAAGCAGCATTTCTGGTGGAACGGGATGAAGAGGGAGATAGCTAGATTTGTTTTCCGTTGCTTGGTATGTCAGCAAGTGAAGGCAGAACAGCAGAGGCCAGCTGGGTTATTGCAACCGCTTCCTATCCCGGAATGGAAATGGGAGCATATTACAATGGACTTTGTGACCGGTTTACCGAAATCACCAAGTGGTAAGGACGCTATTTGGGTAATAGTGGACCGACTTACGAAGGCAGCACACTTTTTTTCTTTCAGAGTAGGGCAATCTACAGAAAAGTTGGCAGAATTGTATATGCAACAGATAGTCAGGCAGCATGGTGTCCCTGTCAGTATTGTGTCGGATCGAGATACCCGCTTTACATCACATTTCTGAAAGAGCTTACATCATAGTCTGGGTACCAAGTTAAGATTTAGCATGGCCTACCATCCGCAGACGGATGGGCAATCAGAAAGAACGATTCAGACTTTAGAAGATATGTTACGAGCTTGCACTCTAGATTTTGGAGGGTCTTGGGAGAGTCACTTGCACTTAGTCGAGTTCTCATACAACAATAGTTATCAAGCCAGTATCCAGATGGCGCCATTCGAAGCACTATATGGTAAGAAGTGTAGGTCGCCGCTTGCATGGGATGATATCGGAGAGAGGAAGATGTTAGGCCCAGAAATGATTATTCAGACGGTTGAAGTGGTTAAGGGAATTAGAGAGCGAATTCGAGTTGCGCAGGACCGACATCGTCATTGGGCGGACCAGCATCGTAGGCCGTTAGAGTTCTCTGTTAGGGACCACGTATTCTTGTGGATCTCACCTACTCGTGGGGTCATTAGATTTGGCCTTCGCAGAAAATTGAGTCCGCGGTACGTGGGCCCATTTGTTATCCTTGATCGGAAAGGCGATGTTGCTTATCGTTTATCCCTCCCACCTTCGTTACGAGAGGTGCATGACGTGTTTCATGTATCTCAATTACGTAGGTATGTATCGGACCTAAGCCATATCCTCGATCATTCGGAGCTGGTTGTTGGTACCAACCTGTCTTACGAGGAACAGCCTGTATCCATTTTGGACCGAAGAGAGAAGATACTCAAGAACCGAACAATTAGTCTTGTCCGTGTTGCTTGGGGTCATCACTCCTTGGGAGAGTCAACGTGGGAACGTGAGGATGATATCCGATCACGGTACCCACACCTGTTTGACTCACAAGGTATATCTCTTTCTGTATACCTTGATTGTCCTGATTCTTCATGCTTATCACCTTATGGGTAGAGCTACTTGATATCGTGGATTGATGAATTTACATATATATAGTACTTGCTTTTGATATGGTAAAATGATTGCTTCTCACTAGAATTGCTTGTATTAGTTTAGCTCCGGTATTTCTACCTGCTTGGATTTGAAATTTCGAGGACGGAATTTTTCTAAGGTGGGTAGAGATGTCACTCCTCGTTCCCAGAATACGTATTTTTATACATGTACAACTCATATATATTTATTTAGTATTTATCATGTATTATCCTGCATTTAAATTTTTTTAATTTTATGTTAATTAATTATCTGCATTATATTTCCTGTAATTTTATTCCCGCTTTTATTCTCTGTTTCAGTCTTATTTTGGGTTCGGCCTAGGTTGGTTTTTCTCGGGTTCATGGTGGTTCACATGAACCGAACCCCACAACCCCCACCTACCACCACCCTTCTATTTAAAGCCCCCATCCCCTTCTCTCTCCTCATAACTTTCCTTCACCATTACTTCTTCTTCTTCCTCACCACTCTCTCCACCAACCAACAGCAGGCAAGTACATCTTGCTTCTTGCTTGGAGAACCATTTTTATGGTTCATTTTTCTTCCTCTCATGATCCTAAGAGAGTTTACTACTTGGCATTTTTGATTTCTTTGGCTTATTTCTTCTAGATCTAAGTTGTTGTATTCTCGGTTGTTCATGGGTTTTGATCCACCAAACTGGCGTGCTTTCGGAATAGATAG
This sequence comes from Iris pallida, assembly GCA_029216955.1. NCBI lineage: Eukaryota > Viridiplantae > Streptophyta > Magnoliopsida > Asparagales > Iridaceae > Iris > Iris pallida. The sequence goes on along the minus strand of JANAVB010034456.1, from coordinate 12,761 downwards.
TTCTTGTTGTAGAGCTTTTCCTTCTACACCATTTTGAACCATAGGAACTTCATTTCTGGCTTGGAACGAAGGTTCAGTCACGCACACGTTCTTACGTGCCAGCGTGAATTTTTAGTCACGTATACGTTCTTACGTGCCAGCGTGAATTTTCAGTCACGCTCACGTTCTTACGTGTCAGCGTGAATTTTCAATCACGCTCACGTTCTTACGTGTCAGCATGAATTTTCAGTCACGCCCATGTTCTTACGTGTCAGCGTGAATTTTCAGTCACGCTCACGTTCTTACGTGTCAGCGTGAATTTTTAGTCACGCTCACGTCTTTGCGAGCGTGCATGAATTTTGAGTCACGCTCACGTCTTTACGTGCGTGCGTGACATTTGAGTTACGCACACGTCTTTGCGTGCGTGCATGAATTTCTTATCACTTTTCACGCTCACTTTTCATGCTCACGCTGTGCGTGCGTGAATTACTTTTCATGCTCACGCTGTGCGTGCGTGAACCACTTTTCATGCTCACGCTGTTTATACGCTCACCCCTACTAGACTTGTTGGCGTGACTTGTTGTCCTTAGCATAGACTTGTTGGCGTGACTTGTTGGCCTTAGCATAGACTTGTTGGCGTGACTTCCTGACCTGGGTGTTTCTATTTGTTCTATAATTTATTCATTTAATGGTGGCATGATAATTCTTCTATTATATCCTTACGCCTTTTTATGAACTCGATAATCTTAGCATGTTAATATTTTTAATACATATGGTTGTGTAGAACGTGCCTTGTGTCTTGATTGGTTTATGGATACCCAGTAAGACTGGAACTTAACCCTGAGAGTTATATACTCGACCCCATTTAATACTAATTAACTTTCATGCCTTATCACCATTGATAATAATGGTTATCTTGACTAAAATTGATCATGTGTTCCTAGTTGGAACTGAGAGACTGGCTAGTCGTCTTATTGAATTAAATGAATGAGACACGTTCATGTTATGAACTATTGTAATCGATTAGCCGATCCCGAATATTGACATACAGGCATGTGCAGGCTTCAATTTATTTATTTTTCTACAAAGCAGCATGTGTACTTTATGGTCAAGGCATGATTACTCCGTGGTTAGATTTGATTGTTGTATTACGCTATGTAAGACCTACAACCTAGCCGCACGGGTATCGTTGTAGAGTTGCGCATATCGTACCCCGTACGAAAGTACTCATTTGAATAACCACGATCCACGGCATGGGATTTCACTCAATGTAGAGACTATTAAATTAAATAAAATAATGATTGCATGGAGAGAATGGATCCCCGAGTTCTTACATGGCAGCCCTCTTGGGACTAGTAGTGCCCGACAGGCCGGCTGGTTCCCACAGATACTGTAAACCTGCCACACGGGCAGGGAGCGGTATCTGCTTATATTATTATTGTATATTGTATATTGATGACGGGCGTCCCGCTGGGACTCGTCTAATTCATGATTGGCGCAATTGATTGACTGGATAGACTAGCCTTGCTCGCACATAGTAAGAACTGAGGAATCCCTATTTGCATAATTCCAGGATAACTTGGGACTCACAATAGTAAGCAATAGGAGTTGATTGGCCGTTCAAGTTGATTTGTTTGTGTACTGTACCTACTCTGTTGCCTAACTGAGATGATCAGAATGTCAGGACATGACGGGCCAACTTCTGTCCTTGTTTGGTTGGGAGGTTGGTTCGAAGTGTCGTGATGTTATGTGAATCCTAGTAGAAAGCAGTGATCTATTATTATATCCTCTTACTTACTGGTTTAATCCTTTATATCGTGCTTCCTTGTGGTACTTGCTATTAGAGGTCTAACCTCTCTGGTTTTGCATGGCCAGATTTAGAGCCGGTTCCCGAGGACTCAGCTTACTTCCACCTCCAAGATGGTCAATACTAGAGAAATGATCGCAGGAGGACTCGAGTGGGTTCCTTACTCCACCACTCGTTTTGTTATTTACTTTATGCTTAGCCGTTTGGCACCGACATGTTAGTCGGATGGTCTTGCACTTACTTTTACATAATTGTAATTAAAGTCAGACTGCAGCTGATAACAATTATGTATATGTTACTATACCATCTGGCTATGTTTTGTAAAGCCAGATCTCAAGAATATTTTGACTAAGCGTTTGGGACGCCTTACTGCTTTATCTTACATGTTCTCTATTTTTGCTTCTTGTTTGAATGATTGAGACAATAGATGTGAAGTGACCATAGTAAGACTTTCATGTAGTATGCACCCCCTCGTCTGGTTAGACAGCATTGATCGTATTATACGGTATTCATCTACCCGTAATACGTAGCTGGCTGAGTCATTTCCCCGCTCTCCAGTATTCTGGTTCTGGGGCGTGACACTGTCAGACCCAAAAAACTACGAATCTTTGCAACTGAGCTCAGTGTAGACCAGGACTCCACTACTGCAATCTTCTTTGGATCCACTGAAATCCCATCACCAGATACGACATATCCCAGAAACTCTACTCGGTCCAAGAAGAACTCACACTTCGATAGCTTTCTATATAGTTGCTCCCTCCTGAGAGTCTCTAATACAATCCTCAAGTGCTCCTCATGCTCCACTGGCGTCTTCGAATAGATGAGAATGTCATTAATGAAGACCACCATAAACTTGTCAAGGTACTAATGGAATACCTTTGTAGAAGCATGGAAAATACTTAAGAAAGATCCATGCGGCCAGGAAACTCCATGCGGCTCAGGAAGCCCATGCGGCTCACAGATTCATGCGGCACAAGGGACTATGCGGCTCAAGACGTCCTATGCGGCTCAGAACAGAAGACACATGGCTTGCAAAACAGTTCTCCCCTCCTGCATTAATTACTTTGACGGCTGACAACTCTGAAAAAGTGGCAGCCCTAACACAAAAGAGGTAATTATGACTCTGTCATAATGACAGACCCCTAGGAAAGTGAAGGAGATCTCTGACACAATCCCCCGAGATCCAGAAAATGCCACGTGGCCCTGACACGTGGACAGTCATATGCGGCTCGAGCAAAGACTCCCCATGCGGTTCAGGATGAAGCTGCCTTATGCGGCTCAGGCAGAAACAATCTCATGCGGCTCAAGCAGAGGCCCCCCATGCGGCTCGCAAGGATCACCTCCATGCGGCTCATTATCCATTATGCGGCTAAAATTATCATATAGTTCGAAGGTTCGGGAGGCCACTCCCCAAGCAGATCCGACACGTGACCAGTCTTATGCGGCTCCATCCTTATGCGGCTCAACCCTTATGCGGCTCAATCCTCCTCAGCGGCTCTCAGGACACGTGTCATAAAGCCAATCAATTTCCCAGATTTACTGCAATCAAAGATTGGGTCAAATCCCAATAATCTGGGACACGTGGCAGGAGAATGAATTAAATTTATTCATTCAGATTCGCAGACATCAGCAAATCATCACCACGGAGATTTATTCCAATCAGCATTAATTACTGATAGAATTTGGTGCAATCTACACTAAATGGACCAGATTTATCACGCTCAAGATTAATGGCCCAGATTGATCGATCGACAGGCCGTCGCCACTTTAAGGGGCAATCATTGTGAACCCTAATGAGGTCTCTCCATTCCTATAAAAAGCAGGGTGCCATTCCCTTGCAAGAGATACACACGCACACATACATACAGAGAGGACTTTTTGAGATCAGAGAGAGCACCACATACTTGGAGAGAAAAAGCAGAGAGAGAGCAAATAGAGCATTTCTTCAACGCCGAGCAATCTTCTGGAGCCAAGGCTGCACACCGATCGTCCAAGGAGTAAGGCAGAGCGGCCGTCGCTTTCCCGAGTCTCTATCGTCACCCCCCAGAATCTAAAATAAACAATTGTACTTAGACTGCTGTACCTAGGCTTTCGTCCCTAGGCTTTCTTTGTACAAGCGAGTTTGTAACGTGAAGTAAAAGTCCAGTCCTCCGATAATTGTTCTGCTCTTTTATATTTCATGGCAAATACGATGGCGACTCTGCTGGGGACAAACTTCTCCACGGCTGAGGAGTTGGTGACGCAGTCGGATGCAGCCAAGCTTGGCTCCACGCAACAGAAGATGGTAGTCCGTTTCGACCAACAGGCGTTTGAAGAGATGCTCTCTGAAGGAAGTGTCGGCCCGATCCAGAAGCGAACCCGCACAAAGAAAGCTCGCTGCGAGTGGAGGCCAAAATCATTTGCTCCTCCACAAGCTCTGGACGGGGTACACTCTGCTACCCAAGACGGCGAAGACGACTCTCATACTGCTCCACTTCGAGCCGTAGAGAACTCTGCTGTCCCCAAGTCCGGCAGAGGAAAACATTACGATGCTGGACTTGCAGGGACAAAGAGCGACTCTATGCACCCCAAGAAGAAGCCGAGCACTCCTGTGGCTAAATCTGCCAGCCACATGCAGGAGGCTCATGCGGATAGATCTACCAGCCGCATGAAGAAAGTCTATGCGGCCAGATCATCCACCCGCATGAAGAATTCTCATGCGGCTGAGACTCCCAGCCGCATGAAGAAAGCCTATGCGGCTACGTCTGCCAGTCGCACGAAGATTGTTGAGGATGGCAGCATGACGCCTACCCCGTGAAGCTCTGTCTTTGACCGCTTGTCTTATGGTCCTGATCTCTTGTGCTCCCAAGAAGATATGTCTGACTCTCTCCAGCATCACCTAGACTCTTCCTACTATGTGCCTTTACGCACTAGAGCGAAGAAGTCTAGGGCAGCGCGAGCTTGGCACGCTCCGTCTGCTGATCCTGTCTCTGATCATCTGAGCGTCCCGTATACCGTTATGCGGGCCTAAGATAAAAAGTTGTCCAGAGCCACTCGAGTCCAGCCCCCGACGGTAAACGGACAGAGAGGTTCGCAAAAGTCTCCCAAAATCCAGGGAGCAAACATGGTCGACCCAGACCCATCTGACTTGCGTGAGGCCATCCTCCACAAACGTAAGGAAAAAGAAGATGCATCGGGGTACAAAAAGTCCTCCCATGGACGTCACTGCACCAAAGTCATCGTCAACTGCTGCTGCAATAATACGACGGTACGAGATGACCGGCAGTTCGTCTTTCAAAGACTGCAACAGCCATCTTCAGAAGACGAGGTACTTTCCGTCGTCTCCTGCAACTCCGCTCGAAAAGTCCCCGCTGATGGAAGAGGGAAGAAGACAAATGTTCCCAACCCGAAGATTTCAACCACTTCGACTAAAAGACTGTCATCTAAGCGGGTGCCCACCACCGGAGTTTTCCAATGTACTCGCTCTAAGACAAAATCTGCTACAAAGAGAGATTCGTCGTCCACAACGTAGGGGATTGCTGGGACTGGGGGTAGCACCCCTCCGAGCCTCCATAACAATCCGATGTTCCAAGAAGACGAGCCAGGGAAGGCAACTCTCCCGTCAGATTCAGCAAACCCTGACGTCCCCGAGAACGTCCACAATTTCTAAGACGAGGCCAACTCGGAAACTGGGGGTACTGTTCCTTCTGAGTCCGAACCAGAGAAGAACATTTCCATATATCCCGATGACTTCTTACTACAGGGGTACGATTCGGAGGGCTCGTCCTCCACTGTTCCTTCCATCTCTCCTCATGTAAAGACAGTGTTCATGACGGACAGCAACCAAGGTGGTTCCAGTGATCGCCAACGCATCGACACTCTAAAGGCCATAATGCATGCCTTGGTCAAGTCTGTGGACGAAATCAAAGCGGCCCTTCCTACTTTGCAAGGAGGGATGCCTGGCCAAACAAGCATGGGCCTCGCGGTCAATGCGGACTCAAATTCAGCAGCACCAAACCCGGGCAACAATCCTCCTGAAGTAACGGCCCCCACCACCGTAGACGAAGCCCGCGAAGCAAGAAGGGAGGTCCAAGAGCTCCGAGCTATGTTTTACGCTCGAGAAAACCCTCAAGACCTCAGAATACGGTAACCGTACCCTGCTGCCTGGAGGGACGTTCCATTCCCACCAAGATATAAGCCGTTCAATATCAATCCTTATGATGGCAAGACCTCAGCAAGTCGGTACATTACTTACTTTGAGGTCACCACCGACCATCTGCCCCATGACGATGCTATTCTCGTACGATTATTCATCGGAGCATTGGAAGGGGTCGCCTTCGACTGGTATCGCAACCTGCCAGACAACTGCATCCACTCATTTGCCGACTTTAAGTGCATGTTCTTGGAGAGATTCTACGAAGTAGGGCAGGACATCACAATGTCCACCCTCATGGACGTCGTCCAAGGGAAGAAAGAGCTAACAAGAAACTATATCGAACGGTTTCGCCAAACCGTAATGAAGCTGCCATCTGGAAATCCGGATTCCTCCTTGATTGAAATTTGCCAAAAGAGACTGCTCCCAACAATCAGTCTCTGGATAGGCGAAAGTCAGTTCAAAGATTGGAAGACGTTCATCATCAGTGCCACAAGCGCCGAAGAACGATTGAAGAAGGCTCGCCAATTGGGACTGCACATCTCGGACGGAGAAAACAAGGGCAAGCGTCCTAACAACGACAATGGGGGTAGCCCCTCTAACAATCGGGACAGCAGGGGTAAGCAGGCTATGGTGGCCGACACCGTACAGAAACCTGAGCCAAAGCCAGCAGACAAACAATGGCCCCAAATCACTTACTCCTTCGAAGACGGTCATGTCAAGCCCATCTTGGACATGCTCATACAAGGAGACAGAATTTAGCTTCCTCTACCAAGATAGGAATCGCGGCAGGCATACATGGAGAAGCCGAAGTACTGCCATTACCATCGTTACGTCCACCATGCCATACACGACTGCTACTAGCTAAAACGGTACATCCAAAATCTCATCGATCCGAACGCACTGGCCATCGATTTCGAAAAGATGATAGTAGTAGCCAATATGGTGTCAGTACAATTCGGCAGCTTCCCTCCAACAGAAACTCAAAACGGTGTGGTCCCCATCCCTCTGGCGACAATGGAGATTGCTAATCTTCTACCTCCCCGAGATCAGGCTGCTAATCTAGTGCCCCTCACCACATCACGAGGGGAGGTCATGTGGATCCATCCAGACTTGGTATCGGAAGTCACTCGGCCCACGTCACCTTCCATCTGCAAGAAGAAGGGTAGAAAAGTCAGGTCCGGTCGCACAATCTCGGCGGACATCGAAGAAGCTACAGCCGTCGTCACCCGGTCTGGGGCACAATCCCAACATGTGGCTGACAACCCAACTGAAGATCATCAGCCCACCACAACCGACACTCCGGGACCGGCTCAGCCTCCGACGACCGACAAGCCTAGGCCGAGGGAGGCTCACTTTGATAAATCCCTCCGGAAAGAGGCATCACAAGGGCTGGAGAAGCCCTACAACTTCGACATCTTAGCGCAATTGGCCAACACACCGGCCAAGTTATTATTAGACGAGCTTCTGAGACTCTCCAAGGATGTTCGTGCGGCTTTGAGCGATGTACTCCAAAATGTCGACGCGTACCTTGCTCAGGTCAACCTCACAGGAGAGAACCCACCTGCAGATCTCCAAGACAGTGCCTATACGAAAGCAATGCCCAACATCGTCTTCACTCCGCAGGACATGCTCATCAAAACTAATCTGCACGATCGCCCACTATACTACACTGGATACATTGGCGACGTAAAGGTGGATCGGATGCACATTGATCCTGGCTCTTCCATAAGCATTATCCTGTAGGGCCTGCTACATCACCTCCGCATCCTAATACATCGCCTGACACCTACAAGCACCGCCATCAGCGGTTTCAATTCGGGCAGGAGCTTCCCAATTGGGAAGATTCGTCTAAAGTGTCAGATTGGCGATCTCCAATCAGAAGTCACCTGCTACATCATAGATGCAGATACTTTTTACAACATCTTCTTAGGGCACCCTTGGATACACGATTATATGATCGTGCCTTCCGCGCTGCACCAATGCTTCAAATATGTCGACAAATACGGCTTCGTAAGAACGGAGTTTGCTGATATCGATCCCTTCAAAGGGGTCGAATCCTACTACTCAGACTCCTGCCTATACAAAAAGTCGAAGAGGCACCTTGATGAAGAAGATGTGCAAGCTCGCACCGAGACAGCCACAGGATCAGAAGAACCTCTGACGATCCACCTCCAAGCTCGCAAACCTGGCAAGTCTGTACCCCTTACCGCCGCTCTGCGTAAGGACGCAATCAGCCTCTCGGCACAAGAAGAGCAGATGATAATCCGGCTGCCAAGGTCTGGCCAAGTGCCAAGACCCACAACGGAGCCACTAACAATCAGGCTACCGAGGGTCGGCCAGCTACAAACGGAGAAGCTCAATCCCTCTGACAAGCCAATGACGATACGCCTTCCCAAGAAGGGTCGTCACCCCGATGCAAGGCCTAGAACTTCTAGCGAACAAACTACTCCCCGCCCAGCATCGAGTACCCAGCTGGGGGTCGCTAGTTTGCCAACAACTCCACGCTCTGCTCCACCAGCTGAAACGCTGACGATCAAGCTGCCAGGTCGTCCTCTCAGTCTTCGTTTATACAGGGGGTAGCCGAAGAGAAACCGGAGTTAGCCAAGTATGTGGCTGTCCACACTGATATTCCCTCCGTAGATGATATAATCCCCCTAGAAAAGATACCTTACTTCATCAATAAAGGGCTATCTTTGAACTACCTTGAGCTTAATAAGCTTTGTATAATGTATGCTATAGAACACGGTATAGGCACTCACCTACACATACAGGTGACAAATGTGCACACCGCAATCCAGCTTACTCCAGCAGAAGACGCTTACCACATAATCGGGGGAGGGGACCATCCAATCATCTTCGGCCAGAAGGACGATCTGCATCCCTTCACCGTCGAAGAAGTTGACCTTGGATCAGATGCCGGGAGACTACCTCTGTATCATTATAGCCCCCAATCTAAATATCTCATGCAGAAACAGGGGTATGATCTGGAGACGACGCCAGGCTTGAACTACGGTACTGGACGACGATTACCTTTGAAGCCACCGGTCCCGGCAGACAAACCACGAGACTACTATAGCAAAACTCGATGTGGATTAGGGTATGTAACATCCACGACAACCCCTGAGAGTTCAGATGAAGAATGTGACCCGCATTCACATTCGACCGGGTTACCAACTTCTGACACAGATACCAGCATCGGAGATGTATTTCGACAAGTCCTGTCGGTCAACATGTCATTCGCCGACGCTTATGAAGAAGATGAAGACATCCCTGAGATCCTCGAGCTAGAGCCGTGGACGCAGCAGCTGGATGCACAATGGGAAAAGCGGTTCGAACAGAGAGAACCTCCCACTGAAGATGAGGTCATACAAGTAGATCTCGGCAGTGAATCTTCTCCAAAACCAATCTTCGTCAGTAAAAGTCTAACAGACGAAGAGCAAGAATCGCTGCTGAAACTTGTCAAAGAATATATCGATATGTTCGCCTGGAGCTATGAAGACATGCCGGGGTTAAATCCCGATATTGCTCTTCATAAACTCAACATCCGGCCGGATGTAAAGCCAGTCAAGCAACAACAGCGACGCTTCCGCCCAACCATCATGGATGCGATCGAAGCCGAAGTCAACAAACTGATAGCCAGCGGCTTCATTCGCGAAGAGCAACATCCTGACTGGGGTCGCCAATATAGTGCATGTCCTCAAAAAGAATGGAAAGATTCGAATCTGCATCGACTTCCGCAATCTGAACGAGGCATGTCCCAAAGATGAATTCCCCCTCCCTATCACGGACATCATAATTGACAACACCTGCGGCTTTGAACACATGTCATTTATGGATGGATTCTCGGGGTACAACCAAATCAAGATGTCTCCTGACGACGAAAAGCACACATCATTCCGAACACCAATCGGCATATACTGCTACACAGTCATGCCTTTCGATTTGAAGAATGTCGGCACTACATATCAAAGAGCCATGAGTATCATCTTCAGAGACCACTTACGCAAGAAGGTGGAGTGCTACATTGATGACATCGCCGTCAAGAGTCGCGGTAAGGGAGACCATCTACAGGATCTAAGGACGGTATTCGACCTGATGCGAGCGCACAATTTGAAGATGAACCCTACGAAGTCCTTCCTGGGCGTATCCAGCGGGAAGTTCTTGGGTTTCATTATTACCGCCCAGGGTATCCATGTAGACCCCGAGAAGACAAAGGCAATTATGGAGATGGGCCCCCCGAGAAATCTCCGCGAACTCAGAGGCCTTCAAGGGAGGCTAGCTTACATCAGGAGGTTCATTTCTAACCTCTCCGGGCGATGTTGACCATTCACCCACCTCATGAAGAAAGGCGTCTCGTTCGTGTGGGACGAAGAATGTCAGCAGGCCTTCGACAGCATCAAAGAATATTTATCGAACCCTCCAGTTCTGGTGGCCCCGGTTGCTGGAAAACCATTCCTGTTCTACGTACGAGCAATGGAACATTCCCTCGGGGCTCTGCTGGCACAAAACAACGATGCAGGCCATGAGCAAGCCATATATTACCTCAGTCGAATGATGATTGGGCCAGAGCACCGATACACCGCTGTGGAGAAGGAATGCCTTGCCCCGGTGTTCGCTATTCAGAAGACACGGCACTATGTCACTGGACAAACAATATATGTGATCTCACGAATCAACCCTCTCAGGGTCCTCATGACTAAACCAGGGGTACTCATCTCTCACCTCGCTACATGGGCAATATTGTTGTCCCCTTATCATATGATCTTTATCCCGCAAAAGGCTGTCAAAGGTCAAGCCCTGGCGGACTTTTTGGCAGCCCACCCGGGTTCGGAGTCATCCAGAATATATGAAGAGATCCCAGATGAGGTCGCCAACTCGCATGTAACCTCTCACAATGATATATGGCGAATGTTCTTCGACGGTGCTTCGAGAACGGGACCCAAGGGCAACATCATCGTCGGAGTCGGGGTGCTGCTAGTCTCTCCTTCCGGATTGGTGATCAACCGTGATTACTCCCTCATGGAACCCTGCTCTAATAATGTGGCCGAGTACAACGCTCTGGTCATTGGCCTCCAACTTGCAAGAGAGCTAGGGGTAGAATATCTTGAAGCATATGGCGACTCCCAGTTAATCGTCAATCAGATCCGGGGCTCATACGAAGTTCGCCACGAAGACATAATTCCCTACCACCAAATAGCAATCGACATCATCTCATCGTTCGAGGGGTTCTTCATCGAGCACGTCCCTAGACTCCGAAATATCGAAGCCGATGCCTTAGCAGGTCTGGCCGCTTCCCTAGCAGTGCCAAATAATACTCATCAATCGGTAGATGTGATAGGCCACGAGCTGGTCTGCCCCACGAGCTGGAGACAACCTTTCATCGACTTCGTCGTCTACGACATCCTGCCCGAGAACCCAAAGGAAGCCACCTCCATTAGACGGCGTTCCCTCAGATTATTTTACGATGCAGAGACGAAAATGTTGTATCGTCGATCCTGCGATGGATTATTGCTTCGGTGTCTGTCAAACGCAGAGGCTAAAGAAGTCGTGTGAGAAGCTCATAACGGTGTCTGTAGGGCCCATCAGCCTGGCCCTAAATTGCAAGACCGTCTTCGCCGAATGGGCTATTACTGGCCCACGATGGTAGCGGATGCAATAGACTATACGAGAAAATACAAAGCCTGCCAAGTCCACGCGGATTTTATTCACCAGCCATCCGAATTCCTACATCCGACAGTGATATCCTGGCCCTTCGAAGCATGGGGAATGGATATCATCGGTCCAATTACTCCACCTTCCTTCCGTGGACATCGGTTCATACTTGCGATCACGGATTACTTCTCCAAATGGGCAGAAGCTGTTTCACTCGCCGAAGTAAAGACTTCAAACGTGATCAGCTTCCTCAAGCATCACGTCATCTATCGCTTTGGACTGCCCCAAAGGATCATCCACGACAATGATCCGCAGTTTGCAAGCCACGCCTTCTATCGGTTTTGCGATAAGCACCGTATCCAGAAATTTGCTTCGACACCATACAACCCAGCAGTGAACGGGATGGCAGAGGCATTCAACAAAACCATCATCAAGTTACTCAAGAAGTTCGTCTCTTCCAACAAACGCGACTGGAACGAGAAGCTCGATGAATATTTATGGGCGTACCGTACTACAGTCCGGACAGCTACCGGAAACACACCATTCTCCCTGGTGTACAGGAGTGAGGCAGTTCTCCCATTAGAGACTCAAATACCCTCACTCCGCGTCGCCCTCACTTATCAATTGACGACGGATGATAACTACCGACGTCGACTACAAGAGTTGGAGGCCTTAAATAAAAAGTGCCCCCTAGCTCAGCAAAGAATCGAGCTATACCAAGCACGCATCTCTGGAGCCTTCAATAAGAAGGTTAAGATCAGAACATTCCAAGTGGGCGATCTCGTTCTGGCGGTCCGGAGACCGATGGTCATGACTCACAAGACCGTCGGCAAGTTCTAGCCAAAATGGGAAGGCCCATTTATTATTGAGGCCGTATTCTCCAACAGAGCTTACCGCCTCACAAAATTGAATGGGGATTTGCTCATGTTGCCCGTCAACGGCAAGTTCCTGAAGAAATACTATGTCTAAACGACATTTTCCAGATCATTGAGTCACGTACCCGCTGGTACCGCTGAACTTAACCTCACAATTTTCCAGATCATCGAGTCATGTGCCCGCTGGTACCACTGAACTCGCCCTCACAATTTTCCAGATCATCGAGTCATGTGCCCGCTGGTACCGCTGAACTTACCCTTATAATTTTTCTAGATCATTGAGTCACGTACCTGCTGGTACCGCTGAACTCAC
>JANAVB010034455.1:0-43371 GCA_029216955.1 Iris pallida | reverse complement strand
TGATTGATGGTTGCTCCGGACATACAGGTCTTGCTACTTCACTGCCAACAACGGACATTATCGGGAGGGAGTTCGCCAGAAGGGATTTGATGGAAGAGAGTGTGCCGCCTCCCCCTCCAACTTACATTGAGGGTCCTCCCGCTGAATCGAGTTCGGGAGAGCAGACAGCAGAACGGCCGGGGCAGGAAGAAATGGTCCCTGCACCCTCCTCTATTCATGTGGCTCCGGAGGTCGACCTTTCCGCCCTGCCGAGTCTCCAGATCCTTCGTGTTGCGGAGGAGGAATTGGCCGCTTTTCAAGCATCCTTTCGCTCGGAACTTGTTTCCCTTGTGGCAGGGGCATCAAGTTCCGCTGCATCTTCTTTGACTCTGCCAGCTACTTTTCCACTGACGCCGTCTTCTTCGGAATTTCTGGATGAATCGTCAAAGGATGTGGTTGACAGTTTCTACCATCACCTGAAGCGAGGGGTTGAGGCCGTCGTGGAGAGGGGGACATCTTTTGCCTTGGCCCGTTAATGCGTCCATGGCCAAATTGAACTCCTTAGAACCCTTTCCGGTGGGGCAGGGATAGTTGAGCTTTTGGAACCCAAATTTCTAGAGGCTAATCAGCTGGTGGCCCAGTTTTAAGTACTGCGGCAAGTAGATCTGTCTTCAGCAATAGATCAGGAGCGTGACTTCCTCATAACTGCCATGGAGAAGGTAAGGGTTGCTCGGGATATGTCCAAGCCGATTATAATAAAGGACCTCCACAATCTGTCTCTGCAGTACGATCAGTTGAGCCGCAGGGGAGAGGATTGCATTGCTCGGGAAGTGGCCGCCTCCCGTTGGATAATTGATACGAGAGAGCAGATCCTCGAACTTCAGAGAAAATTGACTTTCTTGGAATCTGAACTCGAGGCTGCCCGCACGGATAAGGAGCTAATTTTTCAAGAGGCCGACAAGGTCACCCAAACTTATGCTGGCTTGGAGAGTGCTCTGAAGAGGCTTGAAGATGGATGGCAGGCTCACGTGCATCTGGAAGATGCGGAGCGGTTGACTCAGGAGGCCGAGCGCCGGGCCAAGCGGCGGTTTGAGCAGTCGACGTCCGTGCTGAGAGACCGTCTCAGAGAATTATGTGTCGCCGAACCATTGTCGACCCCCCTTTTTTGTCATTTTCCTTCATTTTAATAAGGATGCGGTCCTCGAACATGTAGTACTTTTATTTTATCAATAAATGATTATGTTTACACCATCCTTCATCTATTGTGCTTGTACCGTATTATGATGTTTGCCCCACTGGGGGACTTTTTGTGGACCTATTGCCCTTGGTATACCTTGGTTTTAGGTATGGATAATAAGTTCGATAGAGATACCTAGAACAACTCCGTGGTAAGGCGAACATGGAAGTTCTTGGTATTGGGCAAAAGAATGCCATGGAACGGCTGGGTTCCCAAGGCATGTGATGGTGAGGAAAGAGGCGCATATACTAGAGGACCGAGTACAGCATTTGTGGTCAGCTGCGGACATTTGTGGTCAACTGTGGACATTTGTGGTCAACTATGGACATTTGTGGGCCTATTATCCTTGGCGTACCCTGGTTTTGGGTACGAATAATAAGTCGAGAGAAAATTAACATACTTACTCAGAGGTAATGAGGACGTGGTAAACATGAGGGTTTCTTCAATGGAGTCTTCCTACTCAGAGGTAATGAGGATGTGGCAGGAGTGGACACCATGAAGGGTACATAGAACAACTCAGAGGTAATATGGACGTGGAAGTTCTACGTGAGGGGTGGTTTATTTTTGATGGAAGTAAAACAACTCAGAGGTGACATTGACGTGGTTGTTTCGGGAATTTTGTGGATCTGTTACCCTTTTTATGTACTGAAAGTACGGGTAATAGATCATGAGGAAGGTGCTCTTTTAGGAAGGAAGTTTAGAGGTATGATCCTACATGACTTATTACCCAGAAGATGCGATATGGATTCATTTGGAGTGACCAGAGTGTAAGTTCAGCGGTACATAAGGGTACATAACTCAACAATCCGGTTGATTCGGAGGATGTCGTTTAGACATAATACTTCTTCAGAAAATTGCCATTGACAGGCATCATGAGCAAGTCTCCGTTTTGTTTTGCGAGGTGGTAAGCACCATTAGAGAATACGGCCTCGATGATGAATGGGTCTTCCCACTTTGGCTAGAATTTGCCGACAGTTTTGTGAGTCATAACCATCGGCCTCCGAACTGCCAAAACGAGTTTGCCCACTTGGAATGTTCTGAGTTTAACCTTCTTGTTGAAGGATCCGGAGATGCATGCTTGATACAGCTCAATTCGTTATTGAGCTAACAGGCGCTTCTCATCTAAGGCCTCCAACTCTTGTAGCCGGCGACGGTAATTATCATTCATCGTCAATCGATAGGTGAGGGCGACACGGAGCGAGGGGATCTGAGTCTCCAGTAGGAGAACTGCCTCACTCCCATACACCAGAGAGAATGGTGTGTTCCCGATGGCCGTCCGGACTGTAGTACGGTATGCCCATAAGCATTCGTCGAGCTTTTTATTCTAGTCGCGTTTGTTGAAAGATACGAACTTCTTGAGCAGCTTGATTATAGTTTTGTTGAATGCTTCTGCCAACCCATTCGCCGTCGGATTGTACGGTGTTGAAGTAACATTTTGGATTCGGTGTTTGTCGTAAAATTGAAGGCATGGCTTGCGAACTGCGGACCGTTGTCGTGGATGATCCTTCGGGGCAGTCCAAAGCGATAGATGACGTGATGTTTGAGGAAGCTTATCACGTTTGATGTCTTTACTTCTACAAACAGGACAACTTTCACCCATTTGGAGAAGTAATCTGTAATTTTCGGTATAAAACAGTGTCATCTGGACGAAGGTGGAGTGATTAGACCAATGATGTCCATTCCCCACGCCTCAAATGGCCAGGATGCCACAGTCGGGTATAGGAATTCAGATGGTTGATGTATAAAATCTACATGGACCTGACAGGCTTTGCACTTTCTTACAAAATCTATCGCGTCTGCCACCATCGTAGGCCAGTAATAGTCCATCCGGCGAAGGCGGTCTTGCATCTTCAGGCCAGGTTGATGGGCCCCACAAACGTTGTCATGAGCTTCGTGTACCGCTTCTTTGGCCTCTGTATTTGACATACACCGAAATAGTAGTCCATCGTAGGATCACCGATACAGCATTTTTGTCTCGGTATCGTAGAAGAATCTGAGCGAACATCTTCTAATAGAGGTGGCTTCTTTCAGGTTCTCCGACAAGATGCCATAGACTATGAAGTCAATAAATGGGAGCCTCCAATCCCGTGTCTCGTCAACCGTCAGGGCAGAATAACTCTCGATAAATTGGACGTTGTTCTTCGGACAGACCAACTCATGGCCTATTACGTCCACCAAATGATGAGTATATTTTAGGACCGCCAGAGAAGCAGCCAGTCCTGCTAAGGCATCGGCTTCAATGTTCTGGAGTCTCGAAATATGTTCTATGAAGTATCCTTTCAGGGATGTAATGATAGCAATTTCTATTTGATGATAGGGGATCATGTCTTCATGACGAACTTTATATGAACCCGGATCTGATTGACGATTAACTGTGAATCGCCATATACCTCTAGGTACTCTACCCCCAGTTTTTTGCAAGTCGGAGGCCGATAACCAAGGCGTTGTACTCGGCCACATTGTTTGAGCAGGATTCTGTAAGGGAATATGCCCGGTTGATCACCAAGCCAAAGGGAGAAATTAGTACCATTCTGACCCCAACGACAATGTTGCCCTTAGGCTCGGTTCTTGAAGCACAATCGAAGAACATTCGCCAGACAGAATCATCGAAAGCCATGTTTGAATTGGCAACCTCGTTTGAAACATTTTCATATATTCTGGTTGACTCCGAACTTGGATGGGCTGCTAAAAAGTCCATCAGAGCTTGACCTTTAATAGCCTTTTGCGGAACGATGATCATGTCGTAGGAAGACAATAATATCGCCCCGGTAGCGAGGCGAGAGCTGAGTGCACCCGGCTTGGTCATGAGGACCCTGAGGGGATTAACTCTTGATATGACATGGGCGGTTTGTCCTGTAACATAGTGTCATGTCTTCTGGATAGCGAATACCAGAGCAAGACATTCCTTCTCCACGGCAGTGTATTTATGCTCAGGCCTAATCATCGTTCGGCTGAGATAATAGATAGCTTGTTCATGCCCCGCGTCATTGTTTTATGCTAGTAGAGCACCGAGGGAATGCTTCATCGCTCGTACATAAAGCAAGAATGGCTTTCCAGCACCCGGGGCCACCAGAACTAGAGGATTTGACAAATATTCTTTGATGTTGTCGAACATGTGTTGGCACTCTTCATCCCATACGAATGAGATGCCCTTCTTCATGAGGTGGGTGAATGGTTGACATCGCCCGAAGAGGTTAGAGATGAACCTCCTAATGTATGCTAGCCTTCCTTGAAGGCCTCAGAGTTCACAAAGATTTCTCGGGGGACCCATCTCCATGATTGCCTTTGTCTTCTCCGGATCTATATGAATTCCCTGGGCAGTAATGATAAAACCCAGGAATTTTCTACTAGATACGCCCAAGAAATATTTGGTAGGAGTCATCTTCAAGTTGTGCGCTTGTATCAGGTCGAATACTGTCCTCAAATCGTGCAGATGATCTCCCTTGGAGCGGCTTTTGACGGCGATATCGTCGACGTAACACTCCACGGTCTTATGCAGGTGATCTCTGAAGAGGACACTCATAGCTCTTTGATATATGGCACCGACATTCTTTAAATCGAAGGGCATGACGGTGTAACAGTATACGCCAATCGGTGTTCAGAATGATGTATGCTTCTTGTCGTCAGGAAACATCTTGATTTGGTTGTATCCTGAGAAGCCATCTATGAACGGCATGCGCTCAAAGCCACATATGTTGTCGATCATGATGTCCATGATGGGAAGAGGGAACTCATCTTTAGGACATGCTTCGTTTAGATTTCGGAAGTCGATGCAAATTCGAATCTTTCCATTCTTCTTGAGGACTGGCACTATGTTGGCAACCCAGTCTGGAAGTTGCTCCTTCCGGATGAAGCTGCCGGCTATCAGTTTGTTGACCTTATCTTCGATAGAATTCATGATGTTCGAACAGAAACGTCTTTGCTGTTGCTTGACCGACTTTGCGTCTGGATGAATATTAAGTTTATGAAGTACAACCTCGGGGTTTAGCCCTGGCATGTCTTCGTAGCTCCAGCGAATACGTCAATGTACTCTCTGACGAGTTGCAAAAGCACCTTCCGCTCTTCGTCTGTCAGGCTTTTGCTGACGAAGATTGGCTTTGGAGAGGATCATTGCCGAGGTCAACTTGCATAACCTCATCTTCAGTAGGAGGTTCACGGAGTTTGAAGCGTTTCTCTTACTGTGCATCTAGTTGCTGGACCCAAGGTTCTAACTCGAGAAGTTCGGGTAGGCCTTCATCTTCTTCGTAGGCATCAGCAAATGCCATATTGACAGACAGAGCTTGCCTGAATACGTCCCCGATGATGACATCCGAATCAGAAGTGGGCGATCCAGTTGAATGTGAATGCCATTCGTACTCCTCATCCGAGCCCTCAGGAGTTGTTGCAGAAGTAACATAGCCTAGGCCATGTCTGGTATTGCTATAGTAATCCTAAGGTTTTCCAGCCGGGACTAGTAATTATAAAGGTAGTCGTCGGCCGGTGTCGTAGTTCAAGCCTGGTGTAGACTCCATGTTGTACCCCTGTTTTATATAAGATACTTGGAATGGGAGCTATAGAGATAAAGCAGTAGTCTTCCACTGTCGAATTTGAGATCGACTTCTTCTGGCCTGAAGGACTGTGGATCATTTTTTCGGCCGAAGATGATTGGATGATCGACTCCCTCGACTATGAAGCAGGCGCCTTCTATATGAGTGATTTGATTCGTGGCATAGACATTTGTCACTTGCGTGTGTAGGTTGCTGTCTATACCGTGTTCCATAGCATACATTATTCGAAGCTTATCAAGCTCGAGGTAGTTCAAAGATAGTCTTTTATTGATAAAGTATGGTATCTTTTCCGGTTGAATTACATCGTCAGCGGAAGGAACATCAGTATGGGCAGCCACATACTTGGCCAGCTCTAGATCGTCTTCAACTACCCCCTATATTAATGAAGATAGAGAGGACGACCTGGGTAGTTTGACAGCGGCTCCACTGGTGGCGCCGGACGTGGAGTTGTTGGCTCACTAGCGACCCCCGGCTTAGAACTGAGCTGCCGATTTGTTCTCGGCTCATGTTCAGCCAACCTCTGTATTAAAGATTGGGAAGATGACCTAGGCAGCTTGATCATCAAGGGCTCCCCTGAGGGTGTTGGACGTGGGTTCGTAGGTGCGCTAGCAGCCCCCGGCTCAGTGCTTGGCTGCCGATTTGTCTTAGGCAGCCGAATGACCATTGGCTTGACGGAGGGATTAACCTCTTATTTGTTGTTTGCCAGCCCTTTGTAAGCTGATCGTCAGTGGCTATGTATTGGGCCTCGTCCCTTGGCCAGACCTTGGCAGTCGGATTGTCATCTGCTCCTTTTGTGTAGTGAGCACCAGGAAACTACACAAAGTGGTTGTAAGAGGTGTAGTCCTGCCTAGTTTGTGGGGTTGGAGATGGATTCTCAAGGGTTCCTCCGGCCCTGCAATTGCCTCTGTCTATTCTTGAGCATCCTCCTTGATCAGGTGCCTCTTGGATTTCTCGTACAAGCAAGAATCCGAATAATAGGATTTGACCCCTTTAAAGGGATCGATGTCGACAAATTCCGTCCTCACGAAGCCGTGCTTGCCGACGTACTTGAAGCACTGGTGCAATATGGAGGGCACGATCATGTAATCATGTATCCATGGATGCCCCAGGAGAATATTGTAAGAGGTGTCTACGTCTATGACATAACAGGTGACTTCTGACCGAAGGTCACCAATTTGGCACTTCAGGCGAATCTTCCTAATGGGATAGCTTCTTCCAGATTTGAAACCGCTGATGGCGGTGCTGGTAGGAGTCAGCCGATGCTTGGGGATGCGCAGATGGTGTAGCAAGCTCTTCGGGATAATGCTTATCGAAGAACCGGGATCAATGTGCATCCGATCCACCTTAACGTCGCCGACATATCCAGTATAATACAGAGGGCGATCGTGCAGGTTGGACTTGATAACCATATCGTGCGGAGTGAAGACAATGTTGGACATTGCACCTGTGCAAGCGCTGTCCTGGAGATCCGTTGGCGAGCTCTCCATGTAAGATTGGCCTGAGCCAGATATGCGTCGGCATTCTGGAGTGCTTTGCTCAGTATGACGCGAACATCTTTGGAGAGTCTCAGGAGCTCGTATAATGACAATTTGGCCGGTGTGTTGGCCAGTTGTGCCAAAATGTCAAAATTGTAGGGCTTCTCCAGCCCATGAGGAGTGTCTTTCCGGAGCGGCTTATCAAAGCGAGTCTCCTTTGGCTTGGGCTTATCGACCGACGGAGGCTGAGAAGGTCCTGGAGCGTCAGCAGCTGCCGGCTGGCGTTCTTCAGCCGAGTTACTCGGTTTAGGTTAGGATTGTGCACCAGACTGGATGACAACAGCCGTAGCTTCTTCGACATCTGTCGAGATTGTGCGGCAGGACTTGACTTTCCTACCCTTCTTTTTGCCGGTGGAGGGTGGTGCGGGCTGATTCACTTCAGGTACCGGGTCCGGATAGACCCACATGACCTCCCCTCGTGATGTGGTGAGGGGCACTAGACCATCAGCCTGGTCTCGGAGAAGTGGAAGAGTAGCGACCTCCATCTTTGCCTCGAGAACGGGTACTACTCCATCTTGAGTCTTCATCGATGGAAAGCTGCCGAATTGGACAGACACCATATTGGCCGCCACAGTTACCTCCTCGAAGTCAATAGCCAGAGCCTTAGAGTCGATCTGGTTCTGGATGTACCGCTTCAGTTGGAAACAGTCTTGAGTAGCATGATGGACGTAGCGGCGGTAGTGGCAGTACTTTGGGTTCTCCATCTCTGCAGGCCGAAGCTCACGTCTCGGTGGAGGGAGCTGAATCCTGTCTCATTGTATGAGTATGTCCAGGATGGGCTTGACATGACTATCCTCGAAGGAGTAAGACATCTGCGGCCACTGCTTCTCGGCCTGCTTTGGTTCAGGCTTCTGGGCTGTGTCGGCCACCATAGCATGCTTGCCCTTGGCATCCCGGTTGTTGGAGGAACTACCGCCGTGTTGTTGTTGGTACTCGAACGTTTGCTCTTGTCCTTTCCATCCGAGATGTGCATGCCCAGTTGGCGAGCCTTCTTCAACTTCGCTTCTGCGCTAGTGGCGCTGATGATGAAGGTCTTCCAGTCTTTGAATTGACTTTCGCCCATTCAGAGGCTGATCGTGGGAAGCAGCCTCTTTTGGCAGATTTCAATCAAGGAAGAATCTGGATTGCCAGAGGGCAATTTCATCGCGGTTTGGCAAAATCGCTCAATGTAGTTCCTTGTCAGCTCCTTCTCACCTTGAACAACGTCCATCAGGGTGGACATTGTCACATCTTGTCTACCTCATAGAACCTTTCAAGGAATATGTTTTTGAAGCCGGCGAAGGAATGGATACAGTTGTCCGACAGATTACGGTACCAATCAAATGCTACCCCCTCCAATGTCCCGACGAACAATCGCGTGAGGATCGCATCGTCGTACGGTAAGTGGTCTGTTGTGACCTCGAAGTAGGTTATGTATCGGCTTGCAGAGGTCTTTCCGTCGTCGGTGTTGATGTTGAACGGCTTGTACCGCGGAGGGAAGGGGACGTCCCTCCATGCAGCGGGATACAGTTGTCGTATCTTCAAGTCCTGAGAGTATTCTCGTGCGTGGAACATCGCACGAAGCTCCTGGACTTCTCTCCTTGCCTCCATAGCCTCGTCCGCAGCACTGGGAGTCGCATTCCGGGCGGATTTGTCACCGGGGTTGGTGCATTGTGTTCGAGTTCGCATTGACGGTGGGACCCAAACTTGTCTGACCAGGCGTCCCTTCCTTGAGAATTGTAGGGCTGCCTTGATTTCTTCCACACTTCACTAAGGTGTGAAGTATGGCCTCAAGAATGTCGGCGCTGTCGATCGCTGGTGTAGGAACGTATATAGTAAGCGTAATACTCTAGAGGGGGGTGAATAGAGTTGCAGCGAATAATGCTAAATAAAAATGTTAGCAACACAATCACAGTATATAATCACAGTTAAAAATGTAAAGGCAGAGTTCAGAGAGCAAACGCAAGAGCGATGTATACTGGTATCCCTCTGTTGAGGACTAATCCATCGGTAGAACTCTTGCTACAGTTGAATCCACTATAGAAAAAAACCGCAAGTTTCTTACGAAGTCCTTGCACTTCTACAACGGAGCTTTGATACAAAGAACTCGTCCAACTTCAAATGTGAAGAGGTATTCTTCAATCACGCCTTTGATTACAATCTCTCAGAAACTTCTAGACCGTACCGCACGGCAAATCGACTAGAGGATTGTAACTGGCTTGGAATCGAAAATGAAAGCTCTAGAAAACTCTTTGGAAGGCAGAAAGCTTTTTAGATAGAGAGAAGATTGAAAGTGAAGAGTGAATTGAATGATCGAAATCCATCTCTATTTATAGGAATCCAAAGGAAGAACTCTGTCAGAATTCGTGCAGAATTCGGGCAGAACTCGATGAGCAATCTCGGTCAAATCCGCAACTGCAGGAGGACCAAGTTCCAGAGAATTCAAAAATCAAACGGCCACCAACGAACTCTGGCCATACTCTGGCCGAGTTCTGTCAGGGTTTAGGTTAGAGTTTTTAAAACAGATTTTGGTGATTTTTGAAAACCTTTTGAAAACCTTTTGTAAACATTTTGATAGGTCATTTTAAAAACATTTTAAACTATTTGGGAGTAGCCTATTGCTAGTACGACTCGTGTACAATGTATTCCTAGACTCAAATAAAGTAAAAAATTATATTGCATAGGAAGTACAGATACAAGTAGGCAAACAGATCTTCAGTCTTGAACGGAGTGAATATCCAATCTGCTTATGTCCAAGGAGCTGAGATGTCCCAACAAGCTTCGTATATCCAGACAGAGTTTTGATCAATTATTAAAATCAGGTTGACTATGACCAATGGGCCAACAATCTTCCCCATTTTGATAATTGACAAACTATGAATGATATAACATAAGCTAGTTCAAGCTTGTTCAAAAAATATCAAAAAGTAGAAATTGTTCATAACATGTATTTAACTCAAAAAAAAATGTTAGATCATTTTTAATTTTCTTCCCCTTTGTCACTTAGCAAAATAATTGTACAAGAGAATGCTCCCCCGCATTAAATGCAGAAGGCTCCCCCGCAATCAATGCATAAGTAACAAATAGCAAGAAAATAAATATAGTATAAGAATTAGAGATATAGCAACACAGGAATGTAAAGTTGCTACAAATTATCATCACAGGCATGTATTGCTTCAAAAACAAAATGCTGAAATAAATGCTGAAATAAAATGAGATGTCATAAATGAAACATCAAAATATGTCCATGAAGATAAAAATACTGATAGCAAACTACAAAGTACTGATAAAAAGTAAATGATAAAAACTTGGAATGTCGGAGCATTTCCAAGTATACAGTAGAATATCACTAATAATCAAATCAGATCTCATCATCACTATCCTCATCAATATCATCAGCAGCGTGGCCAGCATGACCGGAAGTACCAGCACCAGAAGGACCAGCGCCAGTGGGATGAGTAGGGGCGCCAGCATAGAACTCACCAACGTAATCTCGAGGTGCACGATACCAGTCATAGGCGTTACCTGGCTGGAAGTAGGCATGAACAGCCTCATCCTCACAGCGGTAACCCGAAAAAGCTGGATCACGAGGGATGGAAGCAGCAGAGTGACCAGTCTGGGCAAAATGCAGATCGGCCAAGGAGTTTGCCATCGCCTGGTAACGGGTGACATCGCGGAACTCTCGCTCGCGAGCCATGTCCGTCATCGAGACGTGCAAAGCTGATAAATGCTGATGTATGCCCGTAAAAGTCATAGCATACGGCTGATGTGGTGAAGATGGTACAGTAGGAGGAGCAGGAGGTGGAGCTGAAGCAGTCCGGCTGCGACGAGAAAGCTGGAGTAACTTGGGCTCAGAGTCCTGAGTACAAGTCGATAGATCGATCTCGAATCTCTGAAAGATACGAGGGAGAATCATCGCGTAAGAGAGATTTCGATCTCTAGCACGACAACGTCCCATCATCTGAATGATTGTCTGAGGGGCAGAAAAAGGAATCCCCTTAAGAATATGGTACATGGCGGACAGCTCAAGCGAAGTCACATCATCCTTGGAAGTAGATTTTGGAAGAAGAGTAGAGTAGATGATGCAATGCAATTCGTAGTTGAACAAGTTCAGGTTGTTAGCCTTGAACTCTCCAGAACGTACTCTGTCAGGTGCACAAAGTTCCGTTTTGAAACTCGTGAGTATAGTGCCTTCAGGGAAATCGAATTCCGTGATATCAACTAGCGGTTCACCTTCATTGGGAATACCAAGAATCTCCGCTAGAAGGACATCATTGAAGTCAATGTCTATGCCTCCGACACGTGTGCTCACGTCAAAAGTGTTAACTACGAGATTGCAATAGAACAATCTAATGGCATTAGTAGCTATTGGGAAGCACAGTTTAACAAGTAAGTGTAACCCTAATGCCTCAAATAAGTGACGATGATCAAGAAATACCGTCCATTTAACCGGAGCGCCGCTACATATGGAACGGGTGGAAAAGTCACCGTACCATAATAAAGCTTGATCGAGGGTTTGAAAGAAGAACCCATCGAAAGCGCCGTCGCTCTTTTGGACCGGCGAAAACAAAGAATCCGTGTAAGGATTCGAAGAGGACCCTTCCTCACTAGGAGTGGTCTTCTTCCTCTTTGACGGATTAAATCTAGGTGCCATTGAAATAAAAAGCACTAATTTGAAAGGTGGAGAGAGAGGGAGTTATACCTCACGAAAATTAGATATGTTGTAGAGAAGAACGATCTCCGCACGATTCTAAATTTTGGAAGGATTTCACCAAGTAGATTGGAAGCAATAGATTGGTGAAGAACTAGGGTTTGGAGGTCGGGGTCTGCTGCTGCTGCTGTTGTAATTAGTTTGGAAGTAATAAAAGAGAAGAAGCTCTCGGGTTCTGTATATATACACATACACCCTCAACCGAACTCGGGCCAAATTCGGTCAGAGCGCTGGCCGAATTCGCCTAGGGTTCTTTCAAAGTTGATTTTTGCTACTTCTTTTTATTGACTCATTACAAATATTTAATTCAAAGATTAGTTATTTTAGTCTTCAAATAACATAATTAATAATATTTTATGAATTAAATGTCATTACACAGCGACTGTCTCAGATTAGCTGTAGGAGTACTGTCCCAGCTGGCGGAGGTTCACCGGGGAACTCTTAAGTACCGCTTCGCTTCAACCGTAGTTGTGGTGACAGACAGACTCTTTATTAGCTTGTCTCTAACACAGTTTTTGCATAATGATATATAATCATAAAATAAAATCAATTAATATTATTGACGTCCAAAATTCCTAATTCTCGACGTAAATAATTGAAACGATCTTCCGCTAGAGGTTTAGTGAAGATGTCAGCTAATTGATTTTCAGTATCTATGTACACAAGGTTTATATCTCCATTTTGATGATGATCTCTAAGAAAATGATGTCCAATCTCGATATATTTAGTACGAGAATGACATACAGGATTCTTAGTCAAATTAATGGTGCTCGTGTTATCACAGAAAATGGGAATATGTGTGAAAAATAAATCAAAGTCTTCTAGGGTTTGTTTCATCCATAAAATCTGAGCGCAACAACGTCCTGCGGCGATATACTCAGCCTCTGTTGTTGATAAGGCTACAAAATTTTGCTTTTTACTAAACCAAGAGACTAGAGCCTTGCCTAAGAAATGACATGTACCGCTAGTACTTTTTCTATCAACCTTGTATCCCGCAAAATCTGCATCCGAATAACCAATAAGGTCAAAGGATTTAGTTTTGGGATACCACAAGCCGACAGAAGAAGTGCCCTTAAGGTATCGGAAGATACGCTTAACTGCGGTCAGATGTGATTCCTTTGGGTTAGCTTGAAAACGTGCACACAGGCAAACACTAAACATTATATCTGGACGACTAGCAGTTAAGTAAAGTAAACTACCAATCATACCTCGATACTTACGTGTGTCGACTGGCTTGCCTTGTTCGTCAGAATCAAGTTTTGTTGAAGTTGCCATCGGAGTGCCAATAGTTTTGACATTTTCCAGATCGAACTTCTTTAGCAAATCTTTTGTGTACTTGGCTTGATTAATGAACGTCCCATTGTCGGTTTGTTTGATTTGCAATCCGAGAAAGAACTTCAGCTCTTCCATCATGCTCATCTCAAACTCATTCTGCATACACTTAGAAAATTCTTGACAAAGAGATTCATCAGTGGATCCAAATATGATATCATCAACATAGATTTGAATTAAAAGCAGCTTGCCATTAAAAGATTTAATAAAAAGTGTAGTGTCAACCTTTCCTTTTGAAAAACCGTTGTCAAGTAGAAAAGAGCTTAGACGGTCATACCAAGCACGAGGGGCTTGTTTCAAACCATATAAGGCTTTCTTCAACTTGAAAACATGGTCAGGATTTTTGAAATCCGTGAAACCCGGAGGTTGTGCTACAAAAACTTCTTCTTTTATAAAGCCATTTAGAAAAGCACTTTTTACATCCATTTGAAAAAGTTTGAAATCATGAAAACATGCAAATGCACATAACATTCGAATGGATTCTAATCTCGCAACTGGGGCATAAGTCTCATCGTAGTCGATACCCTCTTCTTGATTGTATCCTTGAGCTACGAGTCGAGCCTTGTTACGAGTTACTAAACCATCCTCATTTAGTTTGTTTCGGAATACCCAACGGGTGCCAATGACCGGATGATCAATAGGCTTGGGAACAAGTTCCCAAACTTGATTCCGTTCGAATTGGTTCAATTCCTCTTGCATGACATCTATCCAAAAACTATCACTACATGCTTCATCAATAGATTTAGGTTCTAGCTGTGAAATAAAAGCAACACTAGAAACAATATCTTTACTGGATGATCGAGTACTTACTCCCTTGATAATATCACCAATTACCAAATCTTTTGGATGATCAGCTGTGAATTTTAACCTCTTCGGTAGACTCTGTAGGTAGCTGGTTCCTGGATCTCCTCTAGGGGGTTCAGCTAGTGCAGAGCTTGGTTCAGGTTCAGCTGATGTTGAACTTGATGTAGGCAGATCTTCATCACTATCATCGAGAGACATTTGGTTCATTTCATCAAAAGTGACGTTGATTGATTCTTCGATGATCATGGTACGTTTGTTGAAGACTCTGTATCCTTTGCTCTTGGCCGCATAACCTAGAAATATACCTTCATCGGCCTTTTCGTCAAACTTTCCCAAATTGTCTTTAGTATTAAGAATAAAGCACTTACAGCCAAATATCTTAAAGTATGAAACTGAAGGAATTCTATCAAACCATAACTCAAATGGAGTCTTCTTCGATTTGGGTCGAATTAGAACTCTATTGAGCACAAAGCAAGCTGTATTGACAGCTTCAGCCCAGAAGTATTTGGGTAGGCTAAATTGATTTAACATCACTCTGGCCATTTCGGTTAGAGTTCTGTTCTTACGTTCCACAACTCCATTTTGTTGTGGAGTTCTAGGGCAGGAGAACTCGTGTATGAAACCGTGTGTGTCACAAAATTGCTCGAAATCAGCATTCTCGAATTCGCCTCCATGATCGCTTCTAATACGAGTGATCATGTAACCTTTTTCATTTTGTACTTTCTTGCAAAAGGCGACAAATTCGGATAATACGTCATTCTTGCGTGTCAAGAAATATACCCATGTGTATCTAGAAAAATCATCTACAATAACAAATGCATATAATTTACCTCCGAGGCTAGCAACTCTGCTAGGATCGAATAAATCCATGTGTAGCAATTGTAGAGGTCTAGTAGTACATACTGCGTTTACAGACTTGAATATGGATCTGGTAGCCTTGTTCTTTTCACATTGGCTGCATATCGAATCCTTCTTGAATGTTATGTCTGGTAAACCGCGTACTATCTTCTTTGTGGATAATCTTGAAATTGTATCCATGTTTGCATGACCGAGTCTCATGTGCCATAGATGACTCTCATCACTTTTGGCCATTAAGTATCTACCTGAAATGTTAGCTTCTTCCAACAGATAGAAAACATATATATTGTCTTCCCTGATTCCTTCAAAGATAGTACTACCAGTTGAGCTATCAACTATAGTACATTTGTCTTTGCCAAATTTGATACCATAACCATGATCAGCTAGATGACTTATGCTGAGCAGATTATGTTTCAACTCGGTAACCAGACAGACATCTTTAATCACTGGATATGGAGACTTACCAACATCGCCGATACCAATAATATACCCTTTCAAATTATTACCGAAGGAAACATAACCTTCCTTCTTCTTCTTCGACAGTGTTGCAAATAGGGTAGCGTCACCGGTCATATGCCGTGAGCAACCGCTGTCGAGGATCTATTTGCTTCTAGCATGTGAAGGGTGTTCCACCTACAAAACAGTTTGCAGATGAAACCTTTGGTACCCATTTCTTGTAGGGTCCTGAATTGTTAGCTTTAGGTATCCAAGCATAAACATTTAAATCTACAAGCTTTCTCATTCTACATGCAGATGATATATGACCAATGAGGCCACAATAATGACATTGTGCATGTCGAGTGTTGAAAGCTGAGTGGTGTGCATGGTTGGTAGGTTTGGGTTTTCTAGTATAGAAGAATGCATACCTATGATCATGTTTGGGCTTAACCTTTTGGGGTAAAGGTTTTGTATGGTTTGGTCTGACAGTGTTTGGCTTGGGAATGTTCCGAATTCTCGGTAAGTGACACGTGTTAGGATAGGAAGCAGCAGGCTCAGGCTGTTTTCCTAACCTAATTTCCAACCTTTTGGAAGTGTCATATAACTTAGTATAATCAGAAGTGAGTGATTCCATTCTGATTTGTGCAGATTGAAGACTTTTCTTTTCTCTAGAAAGATCTTCTCTCAATTGGTCTATAATCTTGTCTTTCTCTTCGGATGACTGTTTAGTCTCGTGTAATAAGAGCTTTATAGAGGAAAGCTCACCAGACTCACTAACATTAGCTCTAACCTCAGCTAGTAGGTCGGTAAGTCTTCCTATTTCTCCTTTATACTCTTTGAGTACCTTCTTAGCGGTCTGATATTTACTACGCAGTTTCCTGTAGTCAAGCATCAGGTCACTGAAGGCATCTCCTAATTGCTCAAAGGTGAAGTCATCATATGTTTCTACAGGTTCAGTAGGTACCTGATCGATTGCCATGAAGCAGATGTTTGCAGCGTCCTCTGAATGTTCATCTTCTGAGTCGCTAGCTTCACTCTCATGCCATATGCTGGTGTTGGCATATTTCCGAGACGTTGATCTTTTCAGGTTGCCTTTTTCATACCTGTTGTTCTTCTTGCTCGATGATGAGTTGATGGGACAGTCCTTCTTTATATGTCCCTTCTTCTTGCAGCCATAGCAGACAGCATCTTCTTGGTACCAGTTGTTGCTGTTGTTCTCTTTGACTCTTTTCTCATGTCTCATGAATCTTTTGAACTTCCTTGCTAGGAGAGCTTGATCTTCAGCGTCAGATCCACTGCTGTCTGAGTCATCTTCAGCAGCTTTTCTGTACTGAGCTTTGAGGGCGATAGTCTTCTCCTTTGGTACAGGTTCTTCAAAATCTTGTAGCTCCAGTTCATGAGTGAGTAGTTTACCCATGAGTACTTCAAGTGACATTATAGTGAGGTTGTTTCCTTCAATGATAGCTGTAGCCTTCGGAATCCAGTTCTTGGTGAGAGCTCGCAGGAGTTTGCGAATCTTTTCGTGGTTACTGTAATCTTTGCC
The DNA here is from genome assembly GCA_029216955.1 of Iris pallida. Classification (NCBI taxonomy): domain Eukaryota; kingdom Viridiplantae; phylum Streptophyta; class Magnoliopsida; order Asparagales; family Iridaceae; genus Iris; species Iris pallida. The sequence goes on along the minus strand of JANAVB010034455.1, from coordinate 26,408 downwards.
TAAGGAGGACAAAGGGTTTACAATATCCAAGAACCTCTCGAACATTTGTGTGACTGTTTCATTTGGCTTCATTTTGAACGCCTCGTACTCTTGAGTAAGTCTGCTCACTTTTGACTCCTTGACTTGAGTCGTGCCTTCATGTGTAACTTCGAGAAGCTTCCACACACCATTTGCCGTTGTGCATGTAGATACCCTGTTAAATTCTGTTCTGTCTAAGGCACAAAAAAGAGCATTAATGGTACGTGCGTCAAGACTGGCCTTTTTTTTTCTTCCTCTGTATAACTGCTTTAGGGTTTTTCAACCAAAACTCCCTCGACATTTATACGAGGTGGCTTCTGATAGCCATCAAGAACAATAGCCCATAAGTCAAAATCAAGAGATTTCAAGAAGAAACTCATCCGTGTTTTCCAATAAGTGTAGTTAGTACCATCAACAGAGGGGGTCTGTTTGTGGCCTGACCTTCACTTGTGAATTTTATAGTAGCCATGTGATGTGCTGTGATCTAATAAATAATAAATAAATAATAGCACTGTTACCTCGCTTTACCTGTAACACCCGCTCTGATACCAATTGTAGGAACGATATAGTAAAGCGTAATACTCTAGAGGGGGGGTGAATAGAGTTGGCAGCGGAATAATGCTAAATAAAAATGTTAGCAACACAATCACAGTATATAGTCACAGTTAAAAATATAAAAGCAGAGTTCAGAGAGCAAACGCAAAGACAGCGATGTATACTGGTATCCCTCTGTTGAGGACTAATCCAGTCGGTAGAACTCTTGCTACCAGTTGAATCCACTATAGAAAAAAACCGCAAGTTTTCTTACGAAGTCCTTGCAACTTCTACAACGCGAGCTTTGATACGAAGAACTCGTCCAACTTCAAATGTGAAGAGGTATTCTTCAATCAAGCCTTCTGATTACAATCTCTCAGAAACTTCTAGACCGTACCGCACTGGCAAATCGACTAGAGGATTGTAACTGGCTTGGGATCTGAAAATGAAAGCTCTAGAAAACTCTTTGGAAGGCAGAAAGCTTTTTAGATAGAGAGAAGATTGAAAGTGAATGAGTGAATTGAAATGATCGAAATCCATCTCTATTTATAGGAATTCCAAAGGGAGAACTCTGTCAGAATTCGGGCAGAATTCGGGCAGAACTCGATGAGCAAATCTCGGTCAAATCCGCAACTGCAGGAGGACCAAGTTCCAGAGAATTCAAAAATCAAACGGCCACCAACCGAACTCTGGCCGAACTCTGGCCGAACTCTGGCCGAGTTCTGTCAGGGTTAGGTTAGGGTTTTTAAAACAGATTTTTGGTGATTTTTGAAAACCTTTTTGAAAACCTTTTTGTAAACATTTTGATAGGTCATTTTAAAAACATTTTGAACTATTTGGGAGTAGCCTATTTGCCAGTACGACTCGGTGTACAATGTATTCCTAGACTCAAATAAAGTGAAAAATTACATTGCATAGGAAGTACAGACTCAAGTAGGCAAACAGATCTTCAGTCTTGAACGGAGTGAATATCCAATCTTGCTTATGTCCAAGGAGCTGAGATATCCCAACAAGCTTCGTATATCCAGACAGAGTTTTGATCAATTATTAAAATCAGGTTGACTATGACCAATGGGCCAATAGCTGGGACCGTCCTGTTTATTCTCAGTCATAAATACTGTTCTTACATGAAGAACAGTGGAAGGAACTTGGAGGATGTGCTCTCCGAATCATACCCCCAAATGGAGAAGTCGTCGGGATATGTAGGAATGTCCTCCTCCGGTTCGGACACGGAGGAACTACTACCCCTGCATAGGAGGCTGTTTCATCTTGGGACCCATGGACATATGGGTTCGTTGTATCTGATGGAGGAACTGTCTCCCCTGGTTGTCACGACCCGCACCCTAGAGTTAGGGCACGAGAACGTAACAACGCCCAGCCTACGCCGCAGTGTCGGCGGTAGAACGCTGTCCTAGGTCTCATGCATCTAACAGTATAAGGCGAAGTAGTTTATACTCCCCGAATGGGGGTGACATAGCAGAATGTAAACTCAATCACATCTAAGGTAGAGCATAATGGAAGATAGATAAAATATGAAATCCAAAAGAGATACAGGAGATAGAAGTCTCAGTGTCTAAGATACATAAACCCAGAAGTACATCTCAAAACTTAAATACAGTAATCCACAAGTCAAATACAACTCCAGACAAATGAAATAACTATCTAAATATCTTCTAATGTGTCTCCTCTAGGCTAGCAGGCAACCTCCAAGCTATCTGTAAAATTTATCAACAGGTCCAGTCAGGACAGGAGCGAGCACAATACATCTCATGCAGTTCATATCATGTCAGGAAATATAAAGTAGGCAATAGAATAAGATACATGAAACGCTGTAAGAAGATGTACATGAAAACAGGAGAGATATTTGATAACTGAAAATATATACATGATAAGTAAGAACTGTAAGTGACTAGTGATTTAGAGTACGAGATGGCATGTAATTGGCTTAGGTTGAACATGATGTACATGAGTGAACATGTAGGACATCAGCCAATAAGGCTATGTTGTACATGATAAAACATGAAAAGTAACAGAGTGAACATGATGGGTAAATCACATGACCATTTATACTCACCCCTACCCACAATCAATACACAAGGATCTATTCAAGTTACGTTATGGACATGATGTTTTGGTTATACAAGAAATACATGAGAAAACATGAGCGTACATGAAAGAACATGAGAGTACATGAACGTACATGTAAGAACATGAGAGAACATGAGTGTATATGAATAAGCAGAAGCAAGGAATACATGATGTACATGAAACACATGTCATAAAGTATCCGATGCGCCCGCTAAGGGGGTAACATTCCAAGAAGAGATCCGTATAGTACCAATCCGTGATGATAACGTGACGGCATCAAGTAAAAGTAATCTAGAGCGAGAATATAATTCGTGACAAGTATGAAACGATCAGAGAATGTACTCGCCTGATATCTGAATGTCCAAGGTAAAGATACTGTCCGAGGAGAGGTGTCTGGCTCCTAATTAGAACATCACAAGTCACAACATGTCCAGAAGGGTAATATAAAGCACTACAATGCATTCTACATGAATTTAGGTCAAACTAGGCCAAAGTCAACCCTTGGTCAACTCTGGTCAACTGCACTAGTCAAACTAGGTCATGTCCTAACCCAGTAAGTCTTACTAGGCCTAACCAAGACTATCCTAGCAAGCACACATCAATACAAGACTATACAAGCCAACATACACCCAATTCTATATAGCATGCAATTATTCAATACTCAAATAGGCAAGAATTCACATTGGATATACACTAGGTAATCTATTACTTTAAGCTATATATGTCTACACATATATACACATGCATATATTGGTATTCAACATTAGGTCTATAATCATGGCATTTCAAATGGTTATATAAAATTATATATTACAACACAATATGCTAACATATATATAATATACATACATAGCTAAGTTAACTATATTCATAAATACTTATTTAAGAGACTATGTGTGTGTATGTGAACATGACAAAGGGGCAAGTAAGGGTTAAATGGACATACATAGTGTATACATATCAAAGAGTGTCAAAGTGTAAGTAAACAATGTGTCAAGTGTGATAGTGTCAACGTAGTGTAAGGGGGTACATGAGGTAATATAGGATTTGTGTTAACATTGAACATTACATCTCATTAACTTGTATATTTCATACATTACATCTATTATTACATTACATTCATGCTTGCATTCATTCATCATTTATTATTCTCTTGCACCACTATATGCACCATACATTACATACTATGAAACCTACATATTCATTACAAGCCATACTTATACATGCTTACATTAGATAGGATACTTACACCTCATACATCATTTATTTAACCATTTACTCATGCTTGTATTCTCTATTTAATTACATAATGTATATACATTAACATGGGTTAAAATCAAATAGAACATTATATTACACACAAGGGTGCACAAAATGCATATACCGAATAGTAACTCCTACTAATAATCAATACTGTACTATCTCAGCATGAATTAAAATTTAGGATTAAAGTATGTTATAGATCTATGTGTTAGCTTTCCGAAACTTTAAACGGATCGCGTTTTTGTTTCCGAAAACTCCCGGAATCGCGAAAACACCGAAACGCGTTTGTCTTTCGTACAGCTGACACTCAAATAATTCTCCAGAATGTTACATAAAGAATTAGGCCTATTAATACATGTTTTTGGAAAGCTAACTTCAATACGCTTCTTTTAAAAAAAGGGAGATTAAACTGAGCTTTGAGCTAGAAGTTATGACATTTCTAAGTTAGGGCTGAAATTAAAAACGTGGATAAAAATCATGACGGATTTAGGTAGTTTGAGACAAAAGAACACAAGTATATAACATAATATATCAAGAACTCACTCTCTACACTAATATATATATATATGAGACACTATAGAACACATCTCCAATACAAAAATATGAGATTAAACATGTAATAATTCATTCATACATAACAACAACACATAGTGTGTCCAAATTTGGGATTTTCCCACATGGACACAACCACAACACAAAGGACACTCCTATGACCTCCAAATGGACACGAAATGGACACAAATGGAGGTACAACTATGGGGTCATTCCTATGGGTTCAAAATAGACCTATATGCATAAGAAAATGAAAAGGAGAAGGGATTTATACCTTCCGGTAGATCGAATCGAAGAAAAGCCTTTCCGGAGCGACACCGACACGTAGAGATTCCAAAAGGACACGAACGAGCTCCGAATCCTCCCAAACTTGGGTAGCTTCCTCCTTGGCTAGAATGGAGAAGAAAAGAAGAAGATTTGGTGGTGAAATGGAATAATTTGGTGGTGAAATTGCTAGGGATTGCTCTCTAGGAATTTGGGGAAGAACAAGAGAGAGAAAAATAGATGGATAATGACAAATGGGAGGCTCAACCCTATCCTTATTGTGGCTGGCCATAAAGGTGGTTTTGTCCTATTAGGAAAAGTCCAAAAGCCCCTACTAACATATTCTATGAGTATTAGGAAAGGGCTAATTGGTTGGGGCTAAATTAGTCATTCTAAAGTCTCTAATCACACTAACCTTATCCATAATAATTAGTCTAACCTCTAACTAAAATATTTATATCATGTGGACTAAAATTAATATCATGTGGGCCATGTCTAACTAGTGTGTGGGTTCCACTAGAGTCAAACTACCCCCGGGTCCCCGTTTTAAGTCGGATTGAGTTGAAATTCGAACCCGACTCAAATAACCCCAAAACAATATCATAAATAATAAAATAATATCAAAATAATTTAAAGAGGTCAAATGCAAAAATATTCTTAGGCCAAAAATGACATTAAAATATCATAATCACATGGTTAGGCTCTAGGTCAAACAGTCTCTAGGGTTTCACTAGCAAAACGTCAAAACCACAAGTCATTGATTTAAATAATTTTAAAATGATTTAAAATCACCAAAAATCATATCATGAATTAAATATCAATATTAAAATAATTATAAACACGAAATTTCAAAATTATCCTCATTTGGAAAACTGGGTGCTACAACTCTACCCACCTTAGAAAAATTTCGTCCTCGAAATTAAAATAACCGTACTCCCTCTAGGTCAAACCCCCACAATCAAAGTCCCAGAATTTAAACAAAGCATACCATCAAAAAGGGACGTCATTACAGGGTCATAGCATACGGTGGTAGTGAAAGTCTCATCTAGGTATACTAGTCGTGCTAATACCAAAACGGTCATAGGGTATCAAAACACACAAGCAATCTAGGGTGCTAAACTAGAGAAGTTACAGAAACAACAAACCATCAAAACTGTAAGGTGGTCTACCATCCTATATGAAACTGGTACTTATCAAAACAAAATAAAGGCAACTACCAATTATCTGAAAAAGGGTACAGAAAATCAAATTCAAAAATTAAGGAATTGAAAATTACTTGCATTGAAATCCAAATCACAATATATATATACAGAGAGAGCGTTAGAGAGGAAAAACTAGCATTATGTAATGTTATGTGGTTTGTGTGTGTATGGGTGTACGTGAAATATACATGAAATTGTATATGAGCTATCCTGTTACACTACTCATGGCATATGGGTTAACAACCTACAATACACAACCTATTTAATCATAACATGCATGGCTAACCATAAACATCTATAAGAGGTAGAGATTTAGTTATGTATATACATATATTATAACATGTATGCCTAAGCTCTATATATATCTATACAAGTATGTGATCATAACATAGAGAGGAAAGGTTAGGTTACATGACAGCGTATACTAAGTTAGGGGGTGTGTGTGTCCTTGTACAGGGTTATAGCTTAGTATTGAAAGGATAAACCCAGTTTTAGTTCAGCATTTACATACAAAATCTGAAAATAAGCTAACATTTAAACCAGTGTAATATTAACATAATGCAGTCTCAGATTTTACAAATTTAACATAACTTAACCAATTTCTCTAAAAATTGAAACTCTGCAGATATCATATATGTGCAGTTATGTAGACAAAACTGATAACATGAAATTTATATTTAAATTACGAATTTAAACTGGAAAAGCAGAAAACCAGAAATATTGGGGTTTTGAAAATTTTAACATTAACAACATATTAATATGTATTTAGATAGGTGGAAAATCAAGTGTAGCATGCATACGTATCAGGCAAGTGTCCACTATGTAAATATACTCATATATTCTCATGTCCCAAAAAAAATTAATTCTACGTTAAGACCAACATTTAGATTCCTACCAAGAACGTAAAATAGGTGATTGACGAAATCAAGGCAGTTTTATTATTATTATTCAATACTAGAATAATAGTAAGAAAGAAATAACGATAAAAGCTGTTTGCTTATTTGCCTAAAAGAAGGAACCATTTTGAAACCAGAGCTAAATATCAAATCCAAGATAAAGTCTAGCAAAATCATCGATTCATTGTATTAAGAAAAAACTCATAGCAAGAAGTTACACAAGCTACTCCTAAGTTAAATAATTAGAAGCAAAACAAAGCAAAACAAATAATAATTCTTTTTGAAGGACTGCATCAAAGTAGAGAAAACATGCTTGAAAATATTTAAGGTACAATCTGATAATCATATGCGTCTATCCAAAATTATGGTACTCTAAATCCCCGTCATACTAGTAAGCAAGACTACGATAATCACAGAGTCCTTGACTTATGCACATACCTCTAGAATCATGGTATTTAACATTTTCGCGGTTCCGCTAGCTTGGCTGCGAAAACCTTAAATTCCCACACCCGAGAAATATATCCAGAGTCAGACTATATGTCCTCACCATGCTGGCTAATGTGACTATAGAAGACTAGATTCCATAACATAGATGACCTAGCCCATATAATTTCATCTTGTCAAAAAAAATTAAATTAAATCAACAATGAATACCCATAAATCAAATCAAATTTATCAACGAACTTCAAAATTCAAAATGAACAAAAATCCATCAAAATACAACTCGGATGCAACAGCTATCATCAAGATTCAAAATTTGACAATCATTCATCAAAATCAATGAATACAACTCAAATTCAACCATAATCCATCAAAATCAAATTTAACAACAGTAAGTAAAAATAAATCAAATCAAGGGAAAAAAGAGTTCTCAAATCGAAGTTAAAATAAGATTCTCAAGGGTCGTTTCGGGAATCTCTCAAGGGTTCCTAACTGTGATTGAGTACCTTCAAGATATATCTTATTCCTACTGCATGCTGTAGTGGTACTCAAGTTCGAATACCACTACATAAACTCGACCTGCATGGGCCACCACTAAAAATGTGTCACGACCCGCACCCTAGAGTTAGGGCACGAGAACGTAACAACGCCCAGCCTACGCCGCAGTGTCGGCGGTAGAACGCTGTCCTAGGTCTCATGCATCTAACAGTATAAGGCGAAGCAGTTTATACTCCCCGAATGGGGGTGACATAGCAGAATGTAAATTCAATCACATCTAAGGTAGAGCATAATGGAAGATAGATAAAACATGAAATCCAAAAGAGATACAGGAGATAGAAGTCTCAGTGTCTAAGATACATAAACCCAGAAGTACATCTCAAAACTTAAATACAGTAATCCACAAGTCAAATACAACTCCAGACAAATGAAATAACTATCTAAACATCTTCTAATGTGTCTCCTCTAGGCTAGCAGGCAACCTCCAAGCTATCTGTAAAATTTATCAACAGGTCTAGTCAGGACAGGAGCGAGCATAATACATCTCATGCAGTTCATATCATGTCAGGAAATATAAAGCAGGCAATAGAATAAGATACATGAAACGCTGTAAGAAGATGTACATGAAAACATGAGAGATATTTGATAACTGAAAATATATACATGATAAGTAAGAACTGTAAGTGACTAGTGATTTAGAGTACGAGATGGCATGTAATTGGCTTAGGTTGAACATGATGTACATGAGTGAACATGTAGGACATCAGCCAATAAGGCTGTGTTGTACATGATAAAACATGAAAAGTAACAGAGTGAACATGATGGGTAAATCACATGACCATTTATACTCACCTCTACCCACAATCAATACACAAGGATCTATTCAAGTTACGTTACGGACATGATGTTTTGGTTATACAAGAAACACATAAGGAAACATGAGCGTACATGAAAGAACAAGAGAGTACATGAACGTACATATAAGAACATGAGAGAACATGAGTGTACATGAATAACGCAGAAGCAAAGAATACATGATGTACATGAAACACATGTCATAAAGTATCCGATACGCCCGCTAAGGAGGTAACATCCCAAGAAGAGATCCGTATAGTACCAATCCGTGATGATAACGTGACAGCATCAAGTAAAAGTAATCTAGAGCGAGAATATAATTCGTGACAAGTATGAAACGATCAGAGAATGTACTCGCCTGATATCTGAATGTCCAAGGTAAAGATACTGTCCGAGGAGAGGTGTCTGGCTCCTAATTAGAACATCACAAGTCACAACATGTCCAGAAGGGTAATATAAAGCACTATAATGCATTCTACATGAATTTAGGTCAAACTAGGCCAAAGTCAACCCTTGGTCAACTCTGGTCAACTGCACTAGTCAAACTAGGTCATGTCCTAACCCAGTAAGTCTTACTAGGCCTAACCAAGACTATCCTAGCAAGCACACATCAATACAAGGCTATACAAGCCAACATACACCCAATTCTATATAGCATGCAATTATTCAATACTCAAATAGGCAAGAATTCACATTGGATATACACTAGGTAATCTATTACTTTAAGCTATATATGTCTACACATATATACACATGCATATATTGGTATTCAACATTAGGTCTATAATCATGGCATTTCAAATGGTTATATAAAATTATATATTACAACACAATATGCTAACATATATATAATATACATACATAGCTAAGTTAACTATATTCATAAATACTTATTTAAGAGACTATGTGTGTGTATGTGAACATGACAAAGGGGCAAGTAAGGGTTAAATGGACATACATAGTGTATACATATCAAAGAGTGTCAAAGTGTAAGTAAACAATGTGTCAAGTGTGATAGTGTCAACGTAGTGTAAGGGGGTACATGAGGTAATATAGGATTTGTGTTAACATTGAACATTACATCTCATTAACTTGTATATTTCATACATTACATCTATTATTACATTACATTCATGCTTGCATTCATTCATCATTTATTATTCTCTTGCACCACTATATGCACCATACATTACATACTATGAAACCTACATATTCATTACAAGCCATACTTATACATGCTTACATTAGATAGGATACTTACACCTCATACATCATTTATTTAACCATTTACTCATGCTTGTATTCTCTATTTAATTACATAATGTATATACATTAACATGGGTTAAAATCAAATAGAACATTATATTACACACAAGGGTGCACAAAATGCATATACCGAATAGTAACTCCTACTAATAATCAATACTGTACTATCTCAGCATGAATTAAAATTTAGGATTAAAGTATGTTATAGATCTATGTGTTAGCTTTCCGAAACTTTAAACGGATCGCGTTTTTGTTTCCGAAAACTCCCGGAATCGCGAAAACACCGAAACGCGTTTGTCTTTCGTACAGCTGACACTCAAATAATTCTCCAGAATGTTACATAAAGAATTAGGCCTATTAATACATGTTTTTGGAAAGCTAACTTCAATACGCTTCTTTTAAAAAAAGGGAGATTAAACCGAGCTTTGAGCTAGAAGTTATGACATTTCTAAGTTAGGGCTGAAATTAAAAACGTGGATAAAAATCATGACGGATTTAGGTAGTTTGAGACAAAAGAACACAAGTATATAACATAATATATCAAGAACTCACTCTCTACACTAATATATATATATATATGAGACACTATAGAACACATCTCCAATACAAAAATATGAGATTAAACATGTAATAATTCATTCATACATAACAACAACACATAGTGTGTCCAAATTTGGGATTTTCCCACATGGACACAACCACAACACAAAGGACACTCCTATGACCTCCAAATGGACACGAAATGGACACAAATGGAGGTACAACTATGGGGTCATTCCTATGGGTTCAAAATAGACCTATATGCATAAGAAAATGAAAAGGAGAAGGGATTTATACCTCCCGGTAGATCGAATCGAAGAAAAGCCTTTCCGGAGCGACACCGACACGTAGAGATTCCAAAAGGACACGAACGAGCTCCGAATCCTCCCAAACTTGGGTAGCTTCCTCCTTGGCTAGAATGGAGAAGGAAAGAAGAAGATTTGGTGGTGAAATGGAATGATTTGGTGGAGAAATTGCTAGGGATTGCTCTCTAAGAATTTAGGGAAGAACAAGAGAGAGAGAAAAATAGATGGATAATGACAAATGGGAGGCTCAACCCTATCCTTATTGTGGCTGGCCATAAAGGTAGTTTTGTCCTATTAGGAAAAGTCCAAAAGCCCCTACTAACCTATTCTATGAGTATTAGGAAAGGGCTAATTGGTTGGGGCTAAATTAGTCATTCTAAAGTCTCTAATCACACTAACCTTATCCATAATAATTAGTCTAACCTCTAACTAAAATATTTCTATCATGTGGACTAAAATTAATATCATGTGGGCCATGCCTAACTAGTGTGTGGGTCCCACTAGAGTCAAACTACCCCCGGGTCCCCGTTTCAAGTCGGATTGAGTTGAAATTCGAACCCGACTCAAATAACCCCAAAATAATATCATAAATAATAAAATAATATCAAAATAATTCAAAGAGGTCAAATACAAAAATATCCTTAGGCCAAAAATGATATTAAAATATCATAATCACATGGTTAGGCTCTAGGTCAAACAGTCTCTAGGGTTTCACTAGCAAAACGTCAAAACCACAAGTCATTGATTTAAATAATTTTAAAACGATTTAAAATCACCAAAAATCATATCATGAATTAAATATCAATATTAAAATAATTATAAACACGAAATTTCAAAATTACCCTCATTTGGAAAACTGGGTGCTACACTGGTTGATCTTCTTGGAACACCGGATTGTCATGGATGTTCCGACGGTTGTTACCCCCAGCTTCGGCTACCCCCTGAGGTGCAGTTGACGAATCCCCCAATGTTGAAGATTTCGTCTTTGAGTGGGTGCCCTGGTAAACTCGTCCTGAGGTGGTTGTGGACAGCCGCTTGGACGCGAGTTTTCTGGCCACGCTAGTTGAGATCGTCGGGCTGGAAATATTTATCTTCTTTCCTGTCTTGCCGGTAGAGATCTTCCGAGCAGAATTGTAGAAGGCGACATGAAGTGCCTCGTCCCTGAGCTTTATTGCAGGACCGGTCCTGGCTGCTGCAGTCGTTGGAAGATGGACTGTCGGTCCTCTTGTGCTGCCGTCTTGCTGCAGCAGCAGTTGACAATGACTTGAGTGCAGTGATATCCATGAAAGGACTCTCTGCACACCAAGTTTTCTTCTCTTTCCTTGCGCTTGTGAAGAATCACATCATGCAAGTCACTCATTTTGTGGACCCGGGAGTCCCGAGCATACGAGTGTGTTGGCATCCTGCCTGCTTCCTGATGTGGGGCTAGTAAGAGTACTTGCCCCTGATCGTTGTTGGGAGATTCTTGATAACTATCCCGTCCGTTGGCCGCCGGGGGCTGGACACAGATAGTTTTGTACAACTTTCCATCAGAGGCCCGCATAATAGTCAGCAAGACATCCTGATGGTCAAAAGTTAGGACAGCTGACTGAGCTCGATGAGCCCGTGCTGTCCTAGACTTCTTCCCTCTAGCACTTGAGAGTGTATAGTAGTAAGAGTCCAAATTGTGCGTCACAGAGTCTGGCACATCCTCCTGAGAGCCTCAGAGGTCAGGACCGCCTGAGAGGCGGTCAAAGACTGAATCCGAGACGCATATAGTAGATGGTTTGCAGCTGGGATTGGTGGCCGTATAGGCTGTCTGCATGCGGCTGGCATTTGTGGCCGTATAAGCAATCTTTAAGCGGCTGGCATTTGTGGCCGCTTGAGCAGTTTGCATGCGGCTGGAATCTATGGCCGCATGAACCTTCTATATGTGGCTGGAAGTTATGGCCGCATGAGCCTCCTCCATGCGGCTGGAAGTTTTGGTCACATGAGGCTTCTGCATACGGCTGGCTTATGTGGCCACATGAGTCTTCATGCGCTGGCGCCCTTATACGGCTTCTTTCTGGACCGCATAGAGTCCCTCTTTGCCCCTGTACGTACAGCATCGTAGTGTTTTCCTCTTCCGGACTTGGGGACAACAGAGTTCTCTATGGTCTGAAGTGGGGCCGCATACAAGTCTTCTTCGCCGTCTTGGGCAACAGAGAACACTTCTTGGGGAGGAGCAAATGATTTGGGCCTCCACTTTCTGCGGGCCTTCTTCGTGCGGGCTCGCTTTTGGATCAGGCTAGCGCTTCCGTCGGAGATCATCTCTTCAAACGCTTGCTGGTCAAAGCGAACAACCAGCATCTGTTGCGTGGAGCCAAGCTTGGCTGTGTCCGATTGTGTCACCAACTTCTCAGCAGTAGAGAAGTTAGTCTCCAACAGAGTCGCCATCGTGTTTGCCATTGGTTATCAAAGAATAGAACAGTTTTATGGGAGGACTGAACTTTAATTCACAATACAAACTCGTTCGTACAAAGAGAGCCTAAGAACAAAACCTAAGAAAAGCAATCTAAGGACAATTGTTTAGTTTTTGATTCTGGGGGATGACGGTAGAGGCTCGGGAAAGTGATATCAACTCTGCCTTACTCCTTGGATGATCGAACGCAACCTTGGCTCCGCCGAAGAAAATCTCTCTCTCTGCTCGGATCGCTCTGGGTCTCTGTGTCTCACTCTGTATGTGCTTTTCTCTGTGTGTGTGCAAAGGAATAATCCCCTGCTATTTATAGGACTTTGTGATGAGTGGGATGTGCAGTAACTGCGCCTTAAAAAGAGGGCGGTTGGAGATTGGTTAAGATTAACCTTGATCTGTTTGTTGGAAATCAATCTGGGCTGTTTGTGTTGGTTGCAATAAATCTGCATTATTATGATTTGTTGGTAGCAATAAATTCGAGTGGATAAGTCTTAGTCAATCTTCTGCCACGTGTCCCAACTGCCATTATGCTGCGAGCCGCATGAACGGGGCATCCTGGCAGAGCCGCATAATTATGGTCTGGAAATTGAGCCGCATGAGGGTGGCCTCACAACCAAGCCGCATGAGGATGGCCTCACAACTGAGCCGCATGAGGATGGCCTCACAACCGAGCCGCATGAGGATGGTCTCATAACTGAGCCGCATGAGGATGGCCTCACAACTGAGCCGCATGAGGATGGCCTCACAACTGAGCCGCACGAGGGTGGCCTCACAACCGAGCCGCATGAGGGTGGCTGTAACACCCAGTTTTCCAAATGAGGGTATTTTTGAAATTTTGTAATTATAATTATTATTCATTGATATTTATTTCATATTATGATTTTTGGTGATTTTTAATTATTTTCAAACTATTTTAAAACTGTTTTAAGTCATGACTTGTGATTTTGGTGTGCAGCTAGTGAAACCGTAGAGACTGCATGACCTAGAGCCTAACCATGTCATTAGGATGATTTAATCATCATTTTTAGCCTAGGGGTATTTTGGTCATTTGGCCTCTTTGAATTATTTTATGATTTATTGCACTGGTGATTATTGATTCTGACTTTTGACTAGCTGCGACTTAAGAGACTGTCCTAGATTTGACTTTGACTTGGTGACCCTAGTCTAACTTAGGTTAACCTACATTTAGTCATTAGAAACTAATTTTAGAATGAGGGGTTTTGGTTTAGTGCATTTAAGTCATGGTTTATGGTTTCATAAAATGACTTATGGCTAAATGATTTATTTTGATCATGACTTAGCCCATGGCCCATAACTAGAGGCCCTAACCCTAACCAAGCCCTAAATGACCAGCCATAGGGATCCCCACCCTATATAAACACTTATTCTCTAGGGCTTTCCTCCTTCTTTTATTTATTTCAACATTGGAAAAAGAAAGGTATTGTCCCTCTTCCAAAAATCCCCATAAATCTATCTTAATTCCTTTTTAATCCTAGTTTCTTGCATTAGAACCTAATTTTCTCCTATTTTCTGAATATGGAATTTAATCCCAGCTTTGGGACAATTTGGAGCTTTTGGCATCAAGAGGAAGAATCCCCCATTTGGAGCTTTTCCAAGCTTTTTGCACATATAGGTAAAACCCTCTAAATTGATTTATATTTCAGTTTTCTTTGCATGTAGGGCTAGATCTAGGAGTCCCCCAGGTGTCCCCGAAATTTGGGTGGATTTCGTGTCCGTTTGGTGTCCGTATCGGACACGTGTCGTAGTGTGGTGTAGGTGTTTGTTGAAATGCCTCTATGGATTGAATATTGATATTTTTCGAAACAAATTATATATTTGAGTAGCTCTTCATGTGCAGATTTAATATTTGTATGACTGAGCACGATTCTATAGTTTTTTTGTGTCCAAAACGGACACGCAAGTCGTACACGACACTGCACACTGGGCCTGTGCTGTGCCCTGCTGCTCGACCTTGATTGCGGATACGACACGCTATGGTTTGACACCAAATTTTGTGGACACGCTCCTCTAGTTTCTGACACGACACCTACAAAATTTCGTGGGTTCTTGTTTTGTGTGCACGGAGAAAATCAGCCCGCACTGAAACTTTACACACGCATACACGCGCACAGGCACGTCCTGATACGCGTTCGTATCAGGGACACGGCGACACGTTGACCCATTTCAGGGTGACACACACGTACCCCTAGACCCCCTCTACCCTCTGACACGTGCACGTGACCCATGATTCACTGTATCGTGTCCTAGGCTAATTGGCACGCGTGCACGAGGATTCCTGAACACTGTGCCTTCCTAGTTTTCCTATTCAATTGTGACACTTCGTGTCCAGTCTAGGACACATGGACACGACCCTAAGGACAACATATATATAAATATGACACTTATGCACTTGATAAATTAGTTTTCCTTGGACTTTGTATTCGAATTCCCTGAGAACTAGGTTACCTTAATTTTTCTCTGATACTGTTTCAATATTCTGAATTTTGAGTTTGATTTCCAGTTTAACCCATTAATTGATGTTTAATCGCCACAAATTGATTTCCCACATATGTATTAGTTCAGCTAAATAGGTTTGGCATGATAGAATAGGTTTCGTGATCTAGTAATGGAATTTTAGCATTTGAATTGGGTTCGAGGGGACTGGACTGATGCATACAGTCCAAGATAAATCCTGAGTTTCCATTTCCTATTGTAAACTAATTTTGATGATTTACTACCATGTTTAACTCACCCACATGTGTATTAGACTTATCCAAGGATTGTTTACTGATTTGTGTGGGTTTTTGGAGTTTAAATTAGGTTTTGGTTAACTGTCAAGTTGACTGACACACAGTTCATCTTTTAATTCCTTCATTTGAACCTTGTTCAACTGTTGGTTATGTTTTGAACCATCTCAGTCAGGACACAGTTAGGAATATTGATTTAGGTTCAGTTACACTAAGTTATTCCTTGTTTACTATTCAATTTCCTGTATGGTTTCTACATTACTTTGGCCACATGTCTAGTTCATGGGTACCATTATACATGATTCCTGTACACTGTCAACTGATGCAGTCTTGGAATCAATCAGATTTCTGAAACTTCTTCTACCAAACTAAAATTCTTTTTTTTTGAAGTTATTAATCATGTCAACATTCCTGAGAACTGAATTCAGAGGATAACTATTTAACTGAGTTTACATTCTGTTAATCCCCCTCTCTAAAAACTGATTTTGACACATTGTTTGAACTGTTGGTTTTGTTTTCTTTTTTTTGTGATTATTAAATCCTGAGTTGTATATGAGCTTCAACCTATTTGCCATGATTCAAATCACCCTAGATTTTCAGTCCAATTTATGGCATACCTGTGTCAATCCTATTTTGGATTGAATCAAGCAATATGCACATAGGGCTGAAATGAATTTTCTGAGATTCTAACCTTGGCTGAATGCTAACTAAGTTAGTGAACTGTCACCTTCCAATACCTGAGAATCTGAGATGCCTATGGCAGTTACATATTGACACAATACTTTTCCTGAGTTGACACTCACCATGGCTTGACACACCACTGATTTCCTATGTCCTCTACACACACATGGACTGATTAACATTCCTGAGAACACATTGACACTCACACAAGACACACACACATGGCTGTTCCTGAGTATACATTACACTGAAAACTGGGAACAGTCTTGTACACTATCTTCTTATATGTATTGCATACACAAACATGTGAACTGATGACCTATATTACACTGTGTCCTGAGATTTAAAGTAATTTTAAACTGCTTTTCCTTAACTGTTAATTGGATTCAATGTTAGCTCATTCACACACACCCTCTATCCTAGGAACCTGTCACACATTTTCTTCCTCACACACATGCCCACACATGCCTCACATATATACACATATTCTGATTCCACACACACACTCATCCCTACATGTTTACACACACATTACTCACACACATTCACACATCCCTCTTTTTCACTCACACACATTGAATCCCCTAATGTGTGTATATATATATATATATATATATATATATATATATATATATATATATATATATATATATATATATGATGATATGCCTATATACTAATGTATGCCTATAAACATGTATGTATATATATGTATATAGCTAATGTATATATGTATATAGGTAAATGTGCATGAATAGATACATGAATGAATGTAAGTAAGTATTATGTTAGCCTAAGTTATAATATAGGATTTTGGTATGTGGGTTTGTATATTGTAATATTGTACATAGGCCTAGTGTATAGTGTTGTTCTATAGGCTAAGTTCTATTGTTAGGCTATATTGGTATAGGTTGGTGTAGACCTATATAGGCCTAGTTTGACCAGTTGACCAAAGTCAACATTGACCTAGTTTGACTAGGGTATTGACTTGGGTTGACCCAAAGGTGACCAAGTTTGACTTGGACCTAGTTTGACCTAGACAGTTGACCAGGGTTGACTTAGAGTTGACTTTGACCTAGATTGGCCTAGAATTCATGTAGATTGCATCATAAACTCCATTTGCCTTATTTTAAACATATTATAACCTGTATTCCTCTGTTTAGGACATTGTGACTCCGGTGCAGACATCTGATTTTACACTACTCTTTTCAGAGTGTCAGGCGAGTCCATTCTCTGATAGTTCTCTCATTTATTTGTCAATTACTGTATTTCAGTTCTAGTTAGCTGTATGTGATTCTCTGTTACAAACACGTACTGTTATTTCTGGATTTATGTATACGACACACATTTATTTTCTGGGCTCTATTACTGGTATCATCATTTCCGACTTCTATTACTGGAATTATTTACTGGAATCACCCCGGAATCATTTACTGGTATCATTGTACTTGGCTGGACTCATCTTGAATCGTTGTGTCGGAATTCTGGATTCACTTGCTGGGAGGGGAAATACTAGAGTAAGACATGTAGACATACCCCATTTCTGGAATCACCCTTTGCTGGAATCATACTGGAATGATATCCATCCCACACCCGGCCAGGTGTGTGATGTGGCGGATTACCCATAGCCGTTTACATGTCGATCTCAGTATTTTAAAACACACTGCTAGAGTATAGGCTGGACTCACCCTGGAATCATTGATCGCTAAGACTGGAATCGTCCCTTGCTGGATTCATCTTGTATGAGATTCATCCTGTACTGGACTTACATTGGAGTTACACTGGTCTACATTGTTTGCCTGGACTTTATATCATAATATCCTGGTTCAGCTAGTTCTATTTTTACAGTCTTCATTGCTATGATTCTGCTCTTGTTTAGCTATTTTCTTTCCTTGCACTTTATCTGTCTTTCTTACCATCACCTGAATATAAACTGCCATTTTCATCAATACAACTGTCTATAACTGCTTTATAGTTCTCTGTCATTTACTTGAGTTTTCTAGATGATATGTGCTCGTTCCTGTCCTGACTGGACCTGTTGAAAATTTTACAGATGATTGCCCTGAGGACACATGCCCTACATTTTACTGAGGAGATGACTTAGCTACCTATGGCCCCGACACTCAGGAGTGATCGGGAGTTTAGTTAGTCTGACTTGTTTTAGTTTTCCTGTTTAGATCTGGAGTTGTATATAGAGATTTGAGACTTGAGATGTATTTGAGATTATTCAGATGTTGATATTATTTCAGTAGTTTGTTGTCTTCAATTTCTTAGTTATATTCTGTGTTATCTTATCGTGCTTAGACTGTGATTGAGTTACACCATATCTTATACTTGTCCTCCGTTCGGAGATGATCATGATGAGTACATTATATACTGCATGAGTCGATGGTTAGTTAGAGACTTAGAACAACGTTCTACCGCCGACACTACGGCGTAGGCTGGGCGCTGTTACGTACTCGTACCCTCACAGTGGGTGCGGGTCGTGACAGTGGCCCCCACAACCGAGCCGCATGAAGGGTGGCCCCCCAACGAACCGCTTAAGGGTGGCCCCCACAACCAAACCGCATAAGGGTGGCCCCCACAACCGAGCCGCATAAGGGTGGCCCCCCAACTGAATCGCATAAGGGTGGCCTAGACGGTCCGTATAGAGAACTTCTTTGGACTTTGTGAACTACGCCGGCTATCTCAGAGATTTTTTCATCTTTTGATGAGCATGACGCGTCTCTTCATTATGTCAGAGCCGTCAGAACTATTACTTTATGTCAGAGCATTTAATGGCCAGCTGCAGGGAGTAATTATGGCCAGCTGTAATCGGCCTGTTTTGAGCCGCATGAGGCCACGTGGCTCTTCCTGAGCCACATGAAATTCTTGAGCCGCATGCGAATTACTATTCTTTTTCAAGCTTCTACATGCCATTCTGCCACCTAGGAGGCAGAGTTCGGGCTGAACTCTGCCCCCACCAAAGTTCGGGCCGAACTCTGTCCCCGGATTTCCAGAAACTAATTTTTAGGGCCTACTTGGTACAAGCTGTCCAACGTTCAAAAATTTGAATTCTTGGGGTAGAATTCGGGCCGAACTCTGCCTCTCTAGTGTGGTATAAATAAGGCTTGATTTCTCTCATTTCATATTATCTTTCTATCTCTCACCTTCAAATATTCAAGCCTTCTATGCTCTACTACTCTAAGCCTTATTCTTCCATATCTCCTAAACCATAACTCTCCTTAGCCCAAGGTGTTCAGTCTGATATCAGCTAGAAGTTGTGTGCAAGAGTGAAAGAAAAGTTACTTGGACAATTCTAAGTTTCGCCACCTGCGAATCTGTAAGAAGTTGGCGTGCTCTTCTGAGTAAAGGCACGTGGTTGTACACTATTTCACAAATAGTAGATTTCAATCCTGAGCTAGAGTTCTCATGCCTGGACTAGTCCTCCACGAGGAAAACTGTCACAACCCGCACCCACTGTGAGGGTACGAGCACGTAACAACGCCCAGCCTACGCCGCAGTCTCGGCGGTAGAACGATGTTCTAGGTCACTATCTAACCAACCAATCACGCAATTATATAATGTACTTGTCAATATCTCAACTCCGAACGGAGGACAAGTATAGATATAATGTAATCTGAATCACAGTCTAAGCACGATATGATAGCACAGAAGATTAAAACTAAGACTAATAACAGAATAAAACCAATAACTAATAATATAATCTCAGACAATCTCAACTACAAATCTCAACTTATATACAACTCCAGTTCTAAAATGTGAAAGTTAAACATGACAACTAGCTAAACTCCCGATCACTCCTGAGTGTCGGGACCATAGGTAGCTAAGCCATCTCCTGATCCATAATATGTAGGGCACGTGTCCTCAGGACAATCATCGATAAAATTTACAACAGGTCCAGTCAGGACAGAAACGAGTACAACTCATCAAGAAAACCCAAGTAATGACAGAGAACTATAAAGCAGTTATAAACAGTTTTATTGATGAATATGGCAGTTTATATTTAGGTGATAGTATAGAGAAGCAGTAAGATACAAGAAAAGTAAAGTAACTAAAACAAGAGAAGAATGATGGCAATGAAGACTGTAAAATAAATCTAGCTGAACTGAAGTAACATAATAAGTCCAGACAGTAAATGCAAAACAAGTATAAAACTACTATAAGTCTTGTACGAGATGAATTTAATACAAGATGAATCTAGTACAAGATGATTCTAGGTAGTGATCAAGAATCCAGGTGAGCCCGACTATTCTAACAGTGTGTTTTAAAATACCGAGATCGACATGTAACGGCTGTAGGTAATCAGGCACATCTCTCACTGATTAGACGAGAGATGGCTATGATTCCAGTAGATTCCAGTTGGGAGATTCCAGATTTGGGGTATGTCTACATGTCTTACTCAATATTTCCCCATCCCGCAATACAAATAAATTCAGAATTCGACACGAGAATCGAGATGAGTCCAGCCAAAATATGATGATTCCAGAAATAGATTCCGGACTGATTCCAGTGATTCCAGTAATAGAGGCCAGATAAGTATGGTATGTGTGTCGCATGCATGAATCCAGAAATATCCATACGTGTTGTAACAGAGAATCACATAAAACTAACTATAACTGAAGTACAGTAATTGATAATTAAATGAGAGAACTATCAGAGAATGTACTCGCCTGATACTCTGAAAAGAGTAGTGTAATGTCAGATGTCTGTACCGGAGTCACAATGTTCTAAATAGAGCAGTACAGGTTATAATGTATTTAAGATAAGGTAATGAATGATACTATGCAAACTACATGATTTTTAGGTCAATCTAGGTCAAAGTCGACTCTAAGTCAAACTTGGTCAACTGTCTAGGTCAAACAAGGTCAACTGCTTAGGGTTTGGTCAAATTCTAGTCAAACTAGGCAAATGTTGACTAACAATTGACTTTTAGTCAACTGGTCAACTCTGGTTTGAATTTTGGGTCAATTTTAGGTAAAGTGTTGACTCGTAGTTGACTTTGGTCAAAAAGTCAATTCTTGGTCAATGAGGTCAAAACTAGACTATTGGTCAATATCTAGGTCTCTCTATCTAAGGCTAACTCAACTAAACCATAGGCTAACTCAACTAAGATTCCTACTAGGCCAACTAGCACATATAACACTATATGTATCAACCCACTTGTATGATAAACTACACATGTACATCATGACCCATAGATACTCTCATAACCAAAACCTATATCCATATACTCTACCTCATCTAACCATATTACTAATATCCATATGATACATAGATCATGGCACAACCTAAATAACTCAAGGCTTATACTTAATACATATCTAAGTATGCTCTTATCTATTTACCTATACTCACTCTCTCACACTCTCTACTAAATTTTAGAAATTTGAGAACTACCTCTCCCAAACTCATATGTACACTACCTATATATTTAGTCTATGAACAATATATGCTATAATTACAACTCAATACCCAATCTCCAGTGTATACCAAGCTAATTCAGGCCAAACAAGGCCAAGCCAAGGTAGATTGCCCTGCTTTTGTTCATCGCCAGGCAAGTAAAGCCAAGCTACTGCTGACATCCTGGCCTATATGGCCTACTGCACTCCCATCTCTCCCTCATGCCTTAACCTATTCCTCACACTCCTTTACTGCTAACACATGCTGAACCAAGCCAATCCCAGTTCAAAACAGTAACCCAGGGATCCGATTGTTGATTCTAACATCTCAGTTTTCCTAACATTCAAATCAATTTCCATTTAAGACCATACTACCAATTAACATAACCCAATTTACCTATGAAACCAACATCAACCACAAAACTCAAATTCTCAGATAAATTTGAACTCAACCCACATCACAGTTTTATGAAAACAACTTAAATTCAGTTCACTGTTTCTGAAAATCTCAGTTTGAATATCACACCCAACTCAGTCTTCAGAACAACTAATCTCAGTTTTCCTATTCTTTGTACACTCATATACATATCTATACGTACCTACATATAGACATACATATATATAATACATACAGACATATATACATATATACAAGGATATCTATAAACTATTAAAATTGAAATTGGAAATGTTAAACCATTTGGAAATCAGAAACTTAAATGAACTTCACAATTGAAAATCCATACTACAACCCAAATCAATCATCCCAATGATCCCACATAAACACATGTTTTAAACACTATCAAATTGTTATTAATTAGTAATTTTTATTATCATTTCAAAACTCAGAAATGTTCTTCAGTGAATCACAGTATCAAAAAATTTGGTAAACCCTAAATCAACAATCGAAATCCATACAAAGCCAAATTAGTGTGTGGTAATAATTCGTGCACATGTATTTGTGTCACACAAGTTGTCTCGTGTCCATAAATTGGGACACGCAGTGTCCAAAACCAAATTCAAAATTCTTAGAAAACAGGAAAGAATAATCATCGTACAGCCATGTCGAGCCTTCGTGGGCTCGATACAGCGCTCGAGGCACCACGTGCTCTTGCACTTGTGTTGAGAGAACATAGGGCTAGGGACTGAACACCCTGCCCCATGTCCAAGTGTCGCCGTGTCGAAGTTAAGCGTGCGTATCAGTGTCTCGAAACTTGTATGCACAGTACTGTACAAAATTAGTGCAGGTCAAATTTCTTCGTGCACACTAAACAAGAACCCATGAAACTTTATGGGCATCGTGTCAGTTACTAGGAGAATGTGTCCACCGAATTTCATGACCTGAGTGGCCATGTCGTGTCCGCAATGGCACCGGAGCAGCAGGACAGCCGCACGAGGCCAGTGCACAGTGTCGTGCGTACGGTATGTGTCCGATTTGGACACGAATTTTCTACAGAATCGTGCTCAGACTTCTACATAATTAATCTACATATTAAGAGCTTCAAAATCATGTAATTAGTTTAGCAAAAATTGAAAATAAAATCCTTAGAGGCATTTCGTCGAACATCTAACATACCCTATGACACGTGTCCGATACGGACACCAAACGGACACGAAATCTACCCAAATTCGAGGTACTGCTAGGGGACACCTAAACCTATCCTAATATGCAAAAAAATAAAATTAATAATGCAATTTAAAGGATTTTACCTATAGGTGCAATTTGCAAGAAAAAGCTCCAAATGGGGGATTCTTCCTTGCTAGCCAAATGCTCCCAAAGTGTCCCTAAGCTGGGATTAAACCCCATAATCAGAAAATTGGAGAGTATTAGATTCTAATGCAAGAAACTAGGATTAAAAAGAATAAAAATAGATTTATGGGGATTTTTGGAAGGGAAAAAAATACCTTTTCTTTCTCCAAGTGTTGGAATAAAATAAAAAGAGGCAAGCCCTAATGAATAAGTGTTTATATAGGGTGGAGATCCCTATGTGGCTGGTCATAAGCTCAATAATTAGGGTTAGGGTTTACTAAATGGCCCATGGGCTAAGTCACAAGTCATTAAGTCCTTAATCACAAGTCCTCTCATTAAAACCACAAACCATGAAATAATTCCACTTAAACTAATCCTCTCATTCTAAAACTAATCTCTAATGACTAAAATGAGTTAACTCAAGCTAGACTAGGGTTACCATAGCTAGGGTTAGCTTCTAGGCTAGTCCACTAGGTCTCAACAAGTCAAGGTCAAACTAGAATTCACCAATTCACTAAATCATCAAATAATTCAAATAAGTCAAAAATGACCAAATTACTCCTAGGCTAAAAATGATAATTAATCATCCTAATGACATGATTAGGCTCTAGGTCATGCAGTCTCTAGGATTTCACTAGCAGCACATCAAAATCACAAGTCATGACTTAAAACAGTTTTTAAATAATTTAAAAATGATTAAAAATTACCAAAAATCATAATATGAAATAAATATCAATAAATAATAATAATAATTACAAATTTCAAAATTACCCTTATCTGGAAAACTGGGTGTTACAATCCTACCCCCCTTAGAAAAATTTCAACCTCGAAATTAAAATAATCGCACCCTTCCTAGGTTAAACCCTCAATCAATCAAAGTCGAAGCAACACAATCCTACTGGTCGTGATTTCACAGTCTCGAACAGCGTAGCTACACTATCTAGCAATCACAACAATATCCTGGCAGGTACTAATGGAATCACACAAGAAAGTGGGGAAGAAGAATGAGAAGGATGTAACACCCAATTTTCCATAAGAGGGTAATTTTGAAATTTTGTAATTTTAGTCTTTTAATAATGATATTTAAATCATGACTTATGATTTTGGTATTTTGATAGTGTAACCTTGGAGACTGGTTGACGTAGAGCCTAGCCATGTGATTAGGGTATTTCATTTATCATTTCCAGTTCGAAGGTACTTTTGTCATTTTGAATTTAATTGAATTTAATATATTATTTGGAATTTAATGTATTATTAAGAATGGTATGATTTTAATATTATTTAATTGATTGCCATGTTTTGTGATTAGCCTAACTTGGTTTGGACCTAACCTAGATTAGTCATAGCTAGTCTCAGCTAACCATGGTTAGTGATAGTTAGTATTATTTAGATTTATTAGAATTAATGTGATTTTTAGTGATTTTTAGTATAATTGATTTTGGTCCTATAGTTGACTTTGACTAGTGTTGACTAGGAGACTAACCTAGATACTAACCTAGGTCATGACTACTTGGTTAGGTTAAGTAACCTTAGCTTGACCTAAGTTAATGATGATTAATTCATTAGAACTTATTTGGAGGGATTAGGAATTGATTAGGCTAGAATGGCTTGTGACTTCATAAGTCATGATTAATGACTTAAGCCTTAGAAGCCCATAGGCCCACACCATGGAACCCTAGCCCTATTCTAACAGCCCATGGCCGGCCACATGATCCCCTCCCCCTATTTAATGTTCCTCAAAGTTAGGGCTAGCCTCCTTAGAAATATTTTGGCAAGTTTTAGAAAGAGGTAAGCCTCCTTTTCCCCAAACCAATTGCAATGGGTTCTAATTTTACTCTACTTGCTGTTGGTATCAAGTAATCTCAGCTTGGGAGCAATTGGAGAAGTTTGGCTATCAAGAGGAACACCTCTCCTTGGAGCTTTTTGAGGATTTTGATACATATAGGTAACTTTCATTCTACACCATAGAATTCTGATTTCATTACATATCTAGGGAGCCCTAGGCCTAACCTAACTGTAGGAATAGATAACCCTAGATTTTGAGTCCGATTCGTGTCCCATTTGGACACGTATCAGTCCCACTGTGTAAGTGTTTGATGAAATGCCCCAGTGGCCATTTCGATTGATTTTTAGGATTCTAAATGAATAGGAAATTATTATTTGATATTGCTTACGTATTCATTTTGGACTGGGGTGTTTTGTGTCACATCGTGTCGGGTTGGACACGTGCACACGCGGGTGCACGCGTGCGTGCAGGCAGTACGCATGTCCTGCCACTCGGGGGCTTTTTCACTTCGGACACGGCACTATGACACGTTAAACTCGACACACACTATGGGACAATGACTGACACCACGTGTGTCAAGTCTCACGTGTCCTCGTGTTGTGTCGAGTGAGCACGAGGCTCTGCACTGGTTTTGGACTGACAGTTCAGTCGGGTTTAATTGACAATGATACGCAGTTATAAGTCGGACATGGGGACACTTTGACTCAGTGCAGGCACCTAGACACGAAGACCTATCCTAGGTGAACCTAGGTTGGTGAGCACGAGTCCTGGTTTAGGCTTTGTCGTGTGCACGACACGCGTGCACTCGTGCACGAGACAGTGTGCAGAACAGTGTCTGTGTTGCACTGTTTTGTGCCTTAAATCGTTTGGACACGTTTGTGTCCTC